>CM022665.1:33576021-33841021 GCA_012295275.1 Chrysomallon squamiferum | reverse complement strand
GCTACTGTTACACTTCTACTGCTACTTTTACTACTACTGTTTCTTTATGATGGCTTAAACGTGTGTTTGTGTGTGTGTGCGTGTGTTGATTTATATTTATTATGTAATTTACTAAATCGGATTAAAAAAATTAAATATCTAATTATTCAGATTATAATACATAAATATAATAATGCTTTATTCAGCTTTTTCACATATATTTTGCCAATCTTTAAACTTTGATTTCACAGAGCTGTTCAGTTAAACAACAAGGTAATATGTGAATGTCTGATCAACTCACTGTGTAATCTCCAGGCTAAAACAGATGTTGGACTGACTGCTCTACACTTTGCTGTAGCATACAACCGGTATGAGATATGTGAACTTCTGCTGCAGAACAGAATTAAACTTCATGCAACTACTAAACATGGTGTCACTGCAATGACTGTAGCCATAGAACACCACAATGCAGCCATGGTTAGACTACTGGTCAGGTACGGATACAAACTGGACAAGAAATATAAGTGGAAAGAAACTCCTTTAGAACAAGCAATTAATATCCATGCTGAGAAATGTGCTATTGTTTTAATTCATGGTGGATGCAGTTTAGCCAACCATCAGGGAAAACAGTCTTACTTTTATATGGCTGTTGAAGCAAAGCTTATGCATGTTGCTAATCTTCTAGCTGAAATAAAACCCATCTTTCTGAATGAGCAGTGGGTTCAGTTGAGTCTTTGGCCCATTTCCATAACTCGCCGACCAGATATTCATAAATGGCTGGTGCATTCAAGGAATGAACCCAATTCTTTACTGAAACTTTGTCGTACAAAAATCTTTCTTCTTCTAGGAAGAAACCCAACGTGTAAAATATCTCATCTCTCTCTTCCAGAAAAGCTCAAGCAGTTTCTTCAGTTCACAGATTTGATAGAAGGGACAATTTTCGATCAGATTAGTACCACTGATGAAGTTTGTCCATACTATTGTCCAGTACCCTGTCCTCGGAGTGACTGCCCAGCACTGGACATTTCTTCTGAGTCCGATTTAGATGCATAAAATGGTTAAAATGTCACAGAAACTGATTATTAACCAGTTAATATATGCATAATTTGAGATATTTTATTTAATACCTATTTTAAAATACCAGAGAAACTGGACATATTTATAATGTTATATATTTGTCTGTATGTATGTGCATGTCTTTGAGAATGTGTGTGTATTTATGTGTGTTCATGCATGTGCTGAAATATAAATCATGTTGATCAAAAGATACATTTGACTGAAAACAGCTTGACTGTTCAATTATTTTGATTTTAGATTAACATAAAATTATATCAACAAGAAACTATGATATGTTTTGAGTAATTAAACATCGTTTTAATATAAAATATATTATAATACTGAAACCAGTTTAAAATCTTCAGTAAACACAGGTTGTAAGATCTTAAAATAATTAAAAATGACACAAAAATGTATCCCAGCACTAGTATTTTGTTTTCAGACTGCTATAGTCCAGATACTAAATACAACTGAAAGTTCATGATCAAATGTAAAATTAAAATGTTTAGAGCTGAAAAATATGAATACCATTATAAAGAAAGACACATAGTGCATGTATGTTTCCTCTGAGAGAAATATGTTGGAATGCCTTTGCTCGAGTCTGCTTCTATAACATTTTCATAGCTAAAATTTTACCATTAACTGTACACTGATGTTTTTAGATTATGTTGTAGAATAAACATTACTCATATATCAAAATAGATCATATATATAGTTTTTTTACAAATTAATTCTAATGTTTTATATTTTTACTTTAGTATACAAATGATTTAAAAGAAAATAAATAAAATATATTTCTTAATTTTTTTTTTTTAAAAGAGTATTATGTCACTTATTATTTTTTTATAAAAGAAAGAAAGTATCTTATATTTAGACTGTAACATATATAAAATAATAATAATAAGTCATAAATATATTCAATAATATTTACTCATTGTATTTTTTAGAAAGTGACTAAATAGAAAATTGCCTATTTGATCATAATATATATCAAAATGATTACTTCTATGCTAAAAATAAAATATTTCAAGAATGCAATTATAAAACTGAGAACTCTCTCTGTATAAAGTGTGTGTGTGTTTCACGTTCTGTAACTAAGGTAAACAGTCCACCAAATACTCATTTTCAAGTTGAGTAAGTATTAGTGATTGAAGTGTTAGTATGATACAATTTGGAGAGAGAGTGCTGTGATGTAGGTTAAATATACAAACTATAGATGGAATATATTTCAAATAAATATAAGTTTAGGTGTTGTTCTTACATATCACAGCAATATCAGTTAGGTATGACTCAGAATGCACTAAAAAGAAATGCATGACGGAAACTGACAATTAGAAGTGCTATTTATTAGTTTCCAACGATGTCTATTTTCGGACTCCTTCGGTTTCTACGATACGTATAAAAAGAATAGCATGACGTCATTTAGCAACAACAAAAGTACATCAGCTAATGAAGATGGGCAAATTTCAGAGGTAAACTTTTTATTTTATAATTCTTTTCAAATAAGTAATCATTTTATCCTTACAAGCAGTCATAGTTTTATGTTTGTTGAACCAAAGTTCATCTATCTTGCTAAACTTCTTGTTGAAATAAAATCCGTTGTGAATGAATTCTTAGCCTATTTCTTTAAATCGCCGATCAGATGTAGCTATGTGACAAAATTTCAAAAATATAATTTTCCTGTAAAATTATATATGATCAGAAAGTGAAAAAACGTTTAGATTAAAAAGACACCAAGAAACCTTTAATAGCAGTTACTAATTTTTATCTCAATAAAATATGGCGGTATTTTTCTTTTCATTTACTTGATAACATTGAATTTCTCACATAAATAAATATGAGCACACACATACATTTAAAGTCCTTGTGCAATTATGCATTCTTATAACTTCTAATCTATGCATGATAGAACTGATCCAAATTTTTTTTTTTTTTTTTTTTATCAAGCCAGTATACATGTACT
This sequence comes from Chrysomallon squamiferum, assembly GCA_012295275.1. Taxonomy (NCBI): domain Eukaryota; kingdom Metazoa; phylum Mollusca; class Gastropoda; order Neomphalida; family Peltospiridae; genus Chrysomallon; species Chrysomallon squamiferum. The sequence continues at coordinate 33,838,023 of CM022665.1, read as the reverse complement.
ATATGTGAAAACGAAACTTTTTATGAGTTCTAGAGTTATACAGTATTTTTAAGCATGTTCCTAATGCTCATGAATATTAATTAATTTATTAATTACACTAATTAGTTCAAATGTTCCTTATGCCTTAATTATGTAATTCTCAATAACACCATAGAATTTAAACAAGTATTCAAAAAAAAAAAAAAAAAAAAATCATGTTTCAAGACGATTTTGCATTTTCAAGTATTTTGCTAACATTAATGATTTTTTATTCTTTTATTTTTTTTACCAATTAATTAATAACATTAATCAGCGTTAATTTACTTTTATTATATAGATATCAAAATGTTCTTCAAAATCTAATTAGCTAAGAACTGTCTTCGTAATCAACATATTTATAAGAAAGAAAATATTACTTAAAACTGGAATATTATGCCACTTAATTACTAAATCACACGAAATAGACAAAACATCGAACTTTTTAGACATCGGCAGCAACAGAAATCATTATTGCCGCCTTATTTGCTGAGAACACCACAAATTAAATACATGCTACATTATATATTTGTATGACATTTGGCAGACATTGAGAGAAAGGCATAATCTTCAATTTTTATATGATTTAAAGACAGAATGAGCTTGTCTTAGTCACACCTCAATCATTTTGAAATGGTAAACTTGTCTATTAATTCTCCGCTGTTTCTAGGAAGAAACCCAACGTGTAAAATATCTCATCTCTCTCTTCCAGAAAAGCTCAAGCAGTTTCTTCAGTTCACAGATTTGATAGAAGGGACAATTTTCGATCAGATTAGTACCACTGATGAAGTTTGTCCATACTATTGTCCAGTACCCTGTCCTCGGAGTGACTGCCCAGCACTGGACATTTCTTCTGAGTCCGATTTAGATGCATAAAATGAATATGTTATGGAAAATAGAAGATTATATGCATATTTAAAATAATTTATTTAATACCTTTTTTTTTTAAATATCAGTAAAATTGGACTTATTTTTAAGCAGTCATACATTTTTTTAAAAATAATTTCTGATCTTATACATTTGTCAGTATGTATATGGATGTCTGTATGAATGTGTGCGTGTGTGTGGTTTTGTCAGTGTGTATGGTTGTCTGTGTAATTATGTTAATGCATGTGCTGACATTTGAATTCATTTGGATCAACGGATACATCTGACTGAAAACAACTGGATTGTTAATTTATAATGAAAAACTATAAATAAATCAATAAAAATAAATAAAATAAAATAAAATAAAATAATAATTAAATTAATATTTAAACATGTTCATAATCTGCAGTAAACTTTTAAATGAATATGTTTCATTCAGTGATTAATGTAAACTATGAATAATGTCGCAAATTAGTACTGAGAAGTTTCTTTTTCATTAATTAATGAATACTATGTTTTGGTAACTAAAGTCAGATAAGTTTTGTTGTAGAATCTTAAAATAATTAAAGAGTTGGTTAATAGAAATTATACAAGAACTGTGTCTGAGTACCAGTATTTTTCAAATTGATACAGTTCATTATCGAATGTAAAATTAAATATGTTTAGTGCTCAAAAATATAAACACCTTTATATCTAAAGGAAGACACTTAGCGCATGTACCTACTCTGAAAGAAATATGTTGACATGTCTTTAATAACATCTTCATACTAGAAATTAACTCTACACTGATGTTGTTTAGATTATATTGTGGAATAAATAATACTGAAATATTAAAATTGATTTTATATGTTATTTTTATTTTTAATACATTTTTTATTTTATTATCTTTTTACACTATGTTGTAATAATAACAGTACGCACCAGGTTATATAACATTGGTATAGAAATAATTGAAAATAAAATGAATGAAATACATTTCTTAATTTTACTTGTTTCTGAAAGGCAGTTATGTCATTTATATTTTATAAAAGAAAGAAACTGTCAATTATTTTCCGACTGTTCTTCCATTCATCTCTCTGTCTGTCTGTCTGCCTGTCTGTCTGCCTATCTATCTATCTCTCTATCTATCTTCGGTTTAGGTGAATATGTTTCATTCAGTGATTAATATATATATTTATTAGTATAAGTACATATACATATATATACACATACATACGCAGATATATATATGCGTATGTGTGTGTATATATATATATACAGACACACGAATAAATATACAGTCTTTGTGCAGTTATATGTGTTTATAACTTATAATCTAAACATGAGAGTAGTGATCCAAAAATACTTTTCTTATGCGAACATAAATCCATTCAAATACATATACATAAATGTATACATGAATTTATGTATATATTTATGTATGCATGTATGTATGTATGTATGTATGAATGTATGTATATATACGTATGTATATGTGTGTGTGTATGTATGTATGTATTTGTGTATGTAGTATTATGTAAATGTATAGGTATGTCTTTCGATCATAGTATCTCATTAAATAAATTTAATAAATCTTCTTCATTATCATAGGATCTGAAAATAAAAACATTGTTTGTGTCTCCTATCTTTATGTTTTGAGTTTAGAGACAATATATTTTGGAATAACTCAAATAACATAATGAATAATTTACCGTTCTCAAATTTTGAGCGATAGAAACGTTATATCAGTTTTGATTTTGGTTTTGCTGCTAGTTGATATTTTTGTTTTTATTCTTTGAAATGATTATAAAATATAATGGTTACTTTACATTGCTACTGTTATACAGGTTTATTTTTTTTTTTTTTTTTTGTACTGTAGAAAACCAAAGATGAACGAAAGTATTCAAGAACAAATGTAAAGTGAGATTTATTTGAAATAGTTATATTCCATCTATAATTTGAGTTTGTATTATATTTACCCTACATCAGTCTCATTATCTTTCTCTTGAATAATCCAGAAACTGTAATCAGATATGTAAAAAACAGAACAAAATGAATTAAACAGTATTTTATACGTTTTATTCGATATACATTATATGGCATCATTGATTTTAATGTAGTTTAATATAAATAAATTGAGGCAAAAATATCTGATCAAATGTTTAAATATAATTATTACAAAAAAAAAAAAAAAAAAAAAGGGAAGAAAGAAAGAAGCAAAATACGAAAATACTCTGAAGAAAATAAACTGACGTTAGATGTTTTATATGCACAACTTCTCCACAGAAATGACTTTTTTTTTTTTTTTAAATTTTCGTTTCTTTAGGAGGTAGCATGTAGCAAAACAATTATTATATCAATCTGGATTTAGAAAAATAATTCAAAGCAGTAGAAAAAATTGTATAAGTTATTACAGTAATTTTGGTATAATCAGAGTTTGAATTTGACAATAACAGCTTATATTTCTGTGTTGTTGTTAGCAAAATGTTTATTATAAATAAAACTTTGCATTTGCAAGATAAAGCTTTGTTATACAATTACAGTTTATAATTTAATAAAATGTCATAACATTTTATATATACATTTATTCTTCAGAGAGAATGTCTAATGTTATTTACACTGTCTTTTCTGAAACGTCTTGCTTTGAAGACGTTTTTGATCAGAAATATTTGGTTCTGAAAACTGAGCCAAAAAAAACACTTTCTAACCTAGAATACATTCCACAACAATCAGTTTTTGATCCCGAAATTCTCAGAAACCGTTCTCCTTGATTACATAAATAAATTTGTAACACATAATGAAATAATCCTTTAGTATAAGTTTAGTCATTTACAGTAAGTGGAACAATCACATTATGCCTACGAACGATTTTGGTGCTGTTTAAAGTTTTTAACACCGGCCTCATTATTTCGTTTTTCCTCAGGCTATGAACAGAGTCATAATGTTTCTCTGGTGTATAATATAGCACTCGTAAATGCCACTGAGTTAGATGCAGAACAATTCTTGTTGAAAATAGGTAACACTTAATAGAAATATGATTAATATTTCCATTTTTCTAATTGTTGTTTTCTACTATATCTGTTCGTTCGTTTCTTGTTCATTTTCTTGTTGAGTTCCTTCCAAATTGGTATAACCTCTGAAATTTGAAACAAAATATTTACTAGTTTTGAATAAGTAAATATATTATGAAAGTGTTTGTGTGTGTGTATTTTATATGTATATAACTGTATGTAGGTTTCTGTGCATGTGCAATATTTATAGTATTTGTATAGGTTTCTGTTTACTTACTACAAATACATACACATGCATGCACACGCAAACCACAAAAAAGAGAGACACATACACATTTATACATAATTTTGTATATAAATGGTTACAGTCTTGAGATATCAGCTTTATCATGCTGCGTTTTTTTCAAATTAACTGGTTTTTTTCTTTTTCCATACATCTCTCTCTAATCAAAAACCTTTACATCTAAGCAAAATAGTTCTTAAATAAAATTTTAATCGTTATTTTTCAAATTGAAAAATGGTGTTTTAAGATCAAAGCCAACAATTAAACACTAAAGAAGTAACTTCGAACAATATAAATAACATGTAAATAACAAATAATTTATAAAAATACAAATAATACCGTACAAAAAGCTATATTTTTGGTCAATGACCAAAAATTTTGAAATTCATCTAGTCATTTTATATTGCCATTACCTACAGTGATTGCAGGAACAACATACACACATACACATATAAACATATACACACGTACACAATGCATATAAATCTGAAGAAAAAGAAAGAACAATAAACCTTCACCTCATCATCAAAAATAGATAAACAGCTTACCCAAAATATATTCTGCCAGACTGATCTTTTGCAAGTCTTTCCACAGCTTCTTCAAGTTTCGGTCTATTGTAAGGAACAGCTAGTTCCTAAAATTTAATTTAATTTTTGATATTGCTGCATTCAGCATCTTTCACAAGATTATGAAAATGATAATGGTGATGATGATGATACCGACGAAGAAGGAAAAATAATATAAAAATGAAAAGAAGAACCGAATAAAATTAATCACATTAGTATCTGATATATCATTTAAAACATAATTATACGGATCCAGAGACAACCTATTTTTGGTTCATCAGTACATATAACGATTTACGTAGTCATTTCATCATTAAAGATAAACCCCCACCACAATACTGACTCCCCTTCCCAGCTAATATTTCCTCAGATAGTAGAACCGCCCCTTTATAAAGAAGACGACTTACGTCTAAAGCAACGAGAAACTGTTCAGGCGTCACACTGTATTTGTTGTCACTATCGTATCGTTTTAAGATGTCTATTAGACGCATATCATTGACGACGATATGTTCCTGTAGAATAACCACAGGTTCTTTGTTCTTTTGAAATGGGTCTATGGCTGTTTTGCCGATATCGTCCAAGGTATTTCCCGATCTCATGACGGGTCCATGAACGACTGTAAATCATGGCTTTTTTAATTTAATATCTTCAGTTACACGCAGGAATTCGAACTCAACAGGAACGTCCTGCAGACAGGAGAAACATACATTTAATAATAAATAAATAAATAAATAAATAAAAAACTAATACTAATACTCATAATAGTAACAACAACAACAATAACAGTAATAATAAAGACAATAATAATAACAATAATATTAATAATAATAAAAACTAGCATGTAATTGTTATTTATATAATAAATTTTTATTCCATTAATTTAATATGTTTTTATTTTTAGATTTTATTATTCTGTTATCTTAAAAAGTCATGTACAGATGCCGGTCACGATATAAATCATGGTTTATCTGTTTTTCACACATCAACACATTTATTATTAACGATTATAAAATATTGTCATATGTGTAGTTATTCGTGTAACGATTACATCTTGTCAATTAGCTGAAAGAATCGGTTTGTATGCACCTTCCTGTATCCCGGAAAATTCATACATATAAACTAATTATAAAGTAATAAATTTCTTCTTTTTTGTGTGTGTGTGTGTGGGTTTTTTTTTTCTCATTCATCCTCTGTGTAGCTCGCCTAATATACACATAAAAAGTTGTTATCTTTATTGAATACAGATAATTAGTTACAGAGGTCTGGTTTAGCTTAATAAATTTATTTATAAAGCTTCGACTGTCATACCGTTAGATCGAGAGTTTCCATCTCACTGGTCTCAGAATTGTGTACTGCTGTGACAAGAGCTACAGCGCCTGCTGTTGTTATCAGGTTGTTGCCCATCTTAATAAAACACAGAAATAATAAACATGTGCATTGTCGGATGAAGTAACATAATCTTTTGGTAATACCAAATCAGAAACTTCTTTTCATATTTTGCCTTTGATTAAAAGAATATAGAGACGTCCACTCAAGAACATACAAGAAAGCAGTTTCTATGGCTTCATTTATCTTAGACCCTAGAATCAGCAGCTTTTCTATCCAGTAAGGTGTATTATATTTCATCTTACTCTTCTTCAGATGATTTTCTTTGCTGTTTTGAAAATGAGTGCATTGAATTCTTTGACCAGTCTTATTTGTATTATCTTGTTTTATATTAATATTGCCTGTATGGATATGTATCAGGTTGGAGTAAACATCCAGTTAGCCTTTTTGTAATTCTATCTTGGCAGTCCTCCTGACATCTTACCGTGAGTTTAAATTAGCCGGTGACTGTTGGTTCCAACTGACTGATTGAGTTGAACTCTGCAAGTTTTGGCCAGAGGGCCATTTATAGCAAAAGCCAGATTTATCTGTATTTAGCGGTAGGGAGGGGGCCTTGGCTTTACTGCATAATAAACACACACAGACACATACAGACTGACATCGCATATTTATTTATTTATTAATATTATTATTATTATTATTATTATTATAAGAATTATTTATCTAATGCCATTAATGCTGGATATTCAGGCATCTTGGCATCGAGGGAAATTGAAAGACAGATTCTGCTTCCAAGTCCGATTTAAACTTGCGTTGTGTCAAGGCTGGCGTACTTACAGTGATTGCAAGCATCAATTTCATGTTAGTTACATTTTACAGAAGACTGGGAAACTGGCAGACTACATGTGTCATTCTCGCATGGGAAGAAGAAGGATCATAAACCTCAAACTGAACATTGTCAGTGTACTCTGACAGTATGTCTGCCACATTGTGGTGGAATGTCATTGTCTTAAAGCATTAGGAAACATGTATTTTGCCAATAAATCTGATGGAATCATTTTATTATACTGTGATATTTTTGCTGTGTTTTAATTAAGTCTTTAAATTTTTATATATAAAGTAGTCACCATTTTGTTATATTTACATTTGTTGTGATACACAACAGACAACGTGTCGTGCTGGGATGTTGTTATACAGTCATTCATTTATTCATTCATTCATCAGGTTTGTCTAAATTCATACAGAAAAACACATGCTGACAGACATAAAATAAACTGAAATGCACAGACATCAGACAATGTATCAGACAGATGCACACCAACCCACATACATACGTAACACACAACACAAAAGATGCTCACACTCGTACAGACGAGACACATACACATACATACACACATAAACAGAGACAATGTGAAACACACAGAAACATAGAGGCAGCTTCAGACACACACATACACTGACAGACAGACTTGGACCACATTCTCCATGTTTTCAACACACAAAACACAACACAACAACAAAACATGCAAACGCAGAGACAATCTCACATAGAAAAACACATGCTAACAGACATAAAAAAGACATATACACAGATCAGAGAGATGCACAAAACAGCACAGCAGTGTATTTTGTGTTATTTCTGTTATCTGTCATACATACAACTCGACACTTACACCACACAACCCACATGTATACACTCCCAAACAAAATACACTACACAGCAACATAACACAACAGAAAACATGCAAACACTCATACACTGATGAAAGACAGAGACTGCACACATATATACTCAGACAGGCAGATTAACAAATATTTTTGGTGTTGTGTAGATGGTGTATGTTGTTTGGTGCCTGTGTGTATGCACAAGACAGAACAACACAAAACTCTAGAGGCATTTTTGTTTACCATTTAGCTCATGTCTTCCTCCACTAGCAGTCTTTTACCTTCACCTAAGGATTATAGAACAGAACATTATTAAGAGTCTGATGAGTACATTAAAATGCATATAATACACTCGAACCCAAATGAAACTGAAAACCCATCCTTGGTTTGCGCCCTCAACGCTGCTTCGTCTGTGTATTCCTATCTTTATTTTCCTGATGTCTTTTTCGGTTGGCAGCATTTTACATTCTTCAGCTGGGGATTATAAAGCAGAACAGTATTACAATCCAACCCAAATGTCGGCAATCCTAAGGTAAATATAAAAAAAGCTGCTTCATCTGTGTTCATCTTGCTCGTCATCATGTGATAACAAACTAAAGAAAAGTATTTCATTTAGCAAACTTTAAAATAAATAAAAATTTAATTCCATCATTTCTAGTGTTACTCTTATTATTCTCTTTGATGATGATGATGATGTTGTTGTTGTTATTGTTATTATTAATATTATTTATTTATTAATATTTTTTATTTTTTATTTCTATAAATTTTAAATACGCAAATTTTTTTTTTTTTTTTTTCATCTCTTTGGAAGGAAATGTACAGGCATTTTCCTTTACCATTTAGGTGAGGTGATGTCCTCTGCTGCCATTGTTTTGCCTTCTTCGCCTATGGATTATAAAACAGAACATGCATGTGTAGTCATCAGTATTAAGAGTCTGATGGCTATTGTTATGTTTTAACATTAAAACAAAGTTCATTTCAATATCCAAACAATTTATTTCGTTTCAAAAATTGCTATGAACAAAACTGACGCACGCTCCCGGTGACTTCATATAATAATATCCCCTCTTCCGGTTCCCTTAAACATCGTAAACTGTAACAATGTTAACTATAACACCATTTAAATACAAATTTTCAATTTACCCACAAATTATGTTATATGTAAATTTCTAAAATAAATTTGTGTGATTTACTAATTAGTAATAATTAAACAATGGAACTTTGAACTTAAAAAAATAAACTTTTTTTCTTTTCTTTTTTTCATTGGACACCATAATAGTTCAATTACAGTTTATCAAGTATGTTCATTGGTCACATATGGAACTTCAAATCACAAATATTATTCTTAAAACAAAAATATATAATAAAAAAAAATAACACTAATTCTACAATCTTTCAATGAATTCCGTATTACACATATTCAGATTAAATCACTTTAAATAGTTTCTATCAGTCTTTGAGGTGTTTTTCGAGCACGTCTAGGACATCTTGGGGTAGACGGTATTGGTAGTTGCGGTACATCGTCAACAGTATCATCGATGGCATTAGAAGCATCCTCTACGGCATTAGAAGTAACCATTCTATTTTTGATCTCAGTCTCTTCCACCTGAACAGTTGGTTCAACAAATTCTATTTCAGACTCCGTACCAATTGCAGACAGTTCTGGGAACGGGTTCCTATTATCCTCCAAATGCACACATTTACGAAGTTGATCCACATGTCTTTTACACGCAAAATCTCCAATTTTCACTCTGTAGGTAACAGGCCCTAGCTGACACGATACTTTTCCACTCAACCACTTGTCAGATCCTCTGTAGTTCTTCACTTGTACTGAATCTCCATCATTGAACACCCATGTTTTACTTGCTTTTGGAATAGTTCTTTTTTTAACAAGAGTTCTCCAAACTTGGACGCAAAATATCCAATCTCGTTCGAACACGTCTGCCAAGAAACAATTCTGATGGAGTACGTTTTGTAGTACAGTGTGGAGTGTTCTGATACGCAAACAAGAATGATGAAATCTTCTGGTTCATGGTTTGTGACTCATGTTCAACTGTTTTCATTGCAGTTTTGAAAGTACGAACAGCTCTTTCTGCCTCACCACTTGAACTTGGATGGTATGGAGCTGATTTGATGTGTTTCACTCCATTTTTCTTAAGAAATGTTTCAAATTCCTCTGTAACAAACTGAGGTCCATTATCAGAAATCAACTGCTCTGGCATTCCATAACTTGCAAAGAGATTTCTCAGTGTCTCTACTGCATGCGTTGCTCTGGTACTGGACATTCGAAAAACTTCCATCCATTTAGAATGTGCATCCACCACAATCATGAACATTTCTTTCATAAATGGTCCAGCAAAATCAACATGTATTCTTTGCCATGGTTTGGTGGGCCAAATCCATGCATTAGCTGTACTTTTTGGCATGACTGTTTGTTGTAGTTGGCAACACTTACACTTGCTAACTTTCTTTTCTATGTCAATATCCATATGAGGCCACCACACATGCAATCTAGCCAAAGATTTCATTCGCACAATTCCAGGATGATTTGCATGAAGATAATACAGAATATCTGTATGATATTTATCGGGAATAATCACTCGCATTCCTCTGAGAAGACAATTTTCCTCCACGGTTAATTCATCTTTCTTTGAAATAAGGTAACAGCTCCAGTGAAATAGAAGACTCTTTTGGCCATCCATACACGTTATAATGTACAACCTGAGATAATACTTTGTCAACTTCAGTTGCTTTAGCAATATTTCTTGCAGTGATAGGTAATCCATTGACTTGATTTCTCATTGCTTGCTTGTCTTCATGCCAAAACACACTTTCAGATATTTCTTCAGTTTGCAGAAGTGGTAGTCGGGACAATGCATCAGCATTTCCATTTTTGGTAGTTTTTCTGTACTTAATGTCAAATTGATATGCAGCTAACTGAATAGCCCAATGCTGTAGTCGAGAACCTGTCAGAACAGGAATATTCTTTTTAGGTCCAAGAATCATTGTCAGTGGTTTATGATCTGTGAACAAAGTAAATCTTCTACCATACAGGTACTGATGGAACTTGTGTATTCCAAAAATTATTGCCAGTGCTTCTTTCTCAATTTGGGAATACTTGCGTTCTGCTGATGTCAGAGTTCTAGAAGCGTATGCTATTGGCCTATTCGATCCTTCATTTCCATGTGATATTACCGCTCCAAGACCATGTGCAGATGCATCTACTGCCAACATTACTGGTTTCATCGAGTCATAGTGGACAAGAATTTTAGATGATACTAACAGTTTTCCCACTTTGGAAAATGCTTGCTGACAATCATCACTCCATTTCCACTCTGTATCTTTGGTTAACAACGCTGTTAGCGGTGCCACCACTGTTGACATGTTGGGTACAAACTTGCAATAGTAATTCACAATACCTAACCAAGATTGCAACTCACTCTTGTTCTTAGGTTCAGGCACTTTCAGAACAGCTTCAACTTCTTTCAGCAGGTTGAATCCCATTTTTGTTCACAATAAATGCAAAGTACTCAACTTCATCTTTCATCAATGCACATTTGACCTTTTCAGTTGAATTCCATATTTTTCTAGGCGTTTCAAAGTGTTTTTCAAATGTTTCAAGTGTTCGGTGTCATCCTTTCCAGTGAGTATGATGTCATCCAAAATGTAACCTACACCTTTTAGCCCTTGAAGCACTTTGTCCATAGTTTGTTGAAAAATAGCAGGCGCTGCAGCAACTCCAAATGGCAACCTTGTATAGCGATAAAGTCCAAGGTGAGTATTGATTGTGACAGAGTTCCTCGACTTTTCATCAAGCAACACTTGCTGGTATGCATGTGACAAATCCAGTTTGGAGAACTTTTGTCCTCCATTGAGTTTGCTGAAAATGTCTTCTGCAGTGGGCAAAGGGTACTCAGGCACTTCCAACACAGGATTTATGGTAACCTAGTAATCGCCACAAATGCGAATGGTATTGTCAGGTTTTAAAACAGGTACAATAGGAGAAGCCCATTCAGAAAAATCTACCTTTTCTAGAATTCCTTCTGCTTCAAGTCTGTGAAGTTCATCAGCTATCTTTTCCTTCAAAGCATAAGGTACTGGTCTAGCCTTGAAAAACTTTGGAGTAGCTTCCTCTTTCACTTTCAGATGAGCTCTTATGCCTTTTACTGTTCCCAACTCATTTGAAAAAACTGAATATCTACTGAACAAATCTTCAGAGTTTCCACAGGCTTTCATAATCTTAATACTGTTCCAGTCCAACTGAATGTTTTGGAACAATTCCGTCCAAACAAAGTTGGTCCATTTCCTTTCACCACAATTAAAAGTAAAAGTTTTTTCTGCTTTCCATATTTAACAGTCACCTCAATTTGCCCAAGGACTGGCACCACTTCATCAGTATAAGTTTTCAACACAATCGATGTTGATTTCAATGGCACTGTTTTCTTCAATTTTTCCTGATAAGCCTTATTAGAAATTATCGATACAGAAGCACCTGTATCTACTTCCATTTTGAATGGCACACCATTGAGTTCCAATGAAATTTGAATTTCTTTCGCTTTCGTAGATTTCACTGTGAAAATTGACTGTTCAGAATCACTGTCATTCCTTTCCATTGCAACCTCTTTATTTTCAAGAACAGCTTTTATAATTTCTGATTCAGTTTCGTTACTTCCAGATTCTTCCTGAACCTCACGAATTTTTAAACCTGTTTCAGATTCAGCATTTTCAATTTCCGAATCACTGGTACCACATTCTGATTCCGTAAGGTCCCTATCAGAATCTTGATTCACAACATTCAGTTTAGAATTTTTCTTTTTCAACTTTGGAAATTTCTTTTTTCCATCTGTTTGCTTTCCTGTCTTTCTATTTTTTTCTTTTGATTTCGACATTTTCTACTCAAATGTCCTGTTTCATTACACTTATAACAGTTTGCCTTTTTGTAAAAACATGCATCAGGATGATGATTAGTTTTACCGCACCGGAAGCATTCAATGACAGTAACTTTGTGGAACTTTTCCGTTTCTGACTTCATTCCAATTTTCAGCATGTCAGTTTCTCTAGCTGCCATTTCCATACTAACAGCTATTTGCAAGGCTTTCCTCAGTGATAAGTCATGTTCAGAGAGAAGTTTTTTCTGTATAGACTTTTCAGACAGACCACAGACCAAAATGTCTCTTAATGTTTCAGTCAAAAATGCACCAAATTCACAATGTTCTGTCAATTTTCTTAATTCAGCCAAAAATTCACTTACAGTCTCTCCGGGCTCTTGTTTCCGTTGATAGAATTTGAACCGTTCCGCAATCACCAAAGGTTTTGGTTGGAGATGATTTCCTATCAAAGTTTTCAATTGTTCGTAAGTCTTACTTGCCGGTTTCTCAGGCGAAGTCAGATTTCGAATCAACCTGTAAGTCTTGGCACCACATACGGACAACAAAATGGAACGTTTCTTTTCGGCATCGTCTACATTATTCGCCAGCAGATACTGTTCCAAACGTTCGATGTATTCATCCCAATCGGAACTTTCTAGATCAAACTCTTCAACTTTACCGTAGGTAGCCATATTTCATAAATAGTTAATTTCAGGAAACAGTTCGATAAGTGTTATCCCATCCTCGTCGCCAATTGTTATGTTTTAACATTAAAACATAAAGTTCATTTCAATTTCCAAACAATTTATTTCGTTTCAAAAATTGCTACGAACAAAACTGACGCACGCTCCCGGTAACTTCATATAATAATATCCCCTCTTCCGGTTCCCTTAAACATCGTAAACTGTAACAATGTTAACTATAACACCATTTAAATACAACAGCTATGGTACAAAGCATACACTCCACCTAAATGCTGGCAACCCTAAGGAAAACGAAAAACCCATTCTTGGTCTGCGCCCTGAATGCTGCTTCATCTGTGTTTTCCTGTCTTCATCTTCCTCTTGTCATCCTGTGAAAACAAACTGAAGAAAAGTCAGTATTTCATTTTAAAACTTTAACACAAATACAAAATTAATTCCACACAGCATAGAAGGACATCACCTCACCTAAATGTTATAGGAAAATGCCAGGTTTCTATTTTGCTTTTAACAGGTCTCAAATAATTGGTGCGGATCCAGCTTTTCTGATGAGTGGGAGGTCCATGACAAAAAGGGATCCATAACAGTATGAAAAGGCACTATTAAAAATATACACACAGTTCACGGTTCATATAGTAGTGCTACAATACAGTGTTCTATACACTGACAGAAAATAGACGTGCTCTTCGCGGCATTTTGATGGAATAATCAAATCGCGCCTCTCTTTCCATGACGTCACGTTTTCAGATAGTCATTGTATTAAATGTCATAGCAGTTAGGTTTGAGTGATAAAATGCCCATGTATACCACGTATATGCAAGAACAGGGAAATGCTGATTATATTTTGGATTTTCTTTGGTATAATTGGACTGTTTAAAAATAATAATTTTAAATATATATATATATATATTTGTAAAAATAAAAAAAAATCCTAAATAAATGGGGCATTTCTCGAATTTGAAGGGGTCCGGACACCATGGACCCACCCCCTCTAGATCCGCCCCAGAATAATCAACTGGCTTTTCCTTTCCTTCAAATAGCGAAAGTAACAAAATACTACTACACTTTCTAAACAATTACCTCTGTCAACAGAAATAAAATTAAATCGATAGTTACAGTGTCTAATTATTCATGGTTTATCAAGAAAGCCAACTCTTATGCACTGCATAGTATATACAAAAATATGCAAGAGTTGTCTGCTTTAAAAGAACACGCAGACAGCCTTGATTCGCAAATATACCGATCGATAATTTATACTTATTACATTCCATAAATGTATTATGCACTGAATTTACCATTTCATAAATATTGCTACATATTTTTAAAGAAAAGATTTCATACAATTAATTTATTTACAGCCTTGCGTTACTTAATGTGCTAGAAGTTCTAGTAGAACTGGTATTTATACTATTATTTATTTATTTATTATTATTGTTTTAATCAGCTTTATTCTATTATTTTGTTACTTCTTTTATCACTTTACAAAAATCTATGAAGTACAACCAACATATAATTTTCTATTTTAAACCACTAAATCAACAATGTAAGTGTACAAAATAATATTACTATAAAAGTTATTTCAGATAATTGTCAGAACAGCCTAATATCAGTAAAATTTGATCATCTTCCTACAAATATGTGAATTTTTAGATTTTACACTGATCCAATGCACTTACAGCAGTTGACACATATTCAACATCTTACTTTAGGTTTTTAGTTTGATTCAGTCAGCCTCTATCCTTACCCAATGCTATTTACAGAAAAAGTGGACATAAAGTTTAAAAATATATTATTTTAATTTTGCATATTTGCTTAATGTTCACTAGCTCTTATTTTGTCATGTCTGCCAACCATCATATCTGCCACCTGCATTTTTCAAACTATATTTTTTTTCATGGTTTCCTTCTGTCACAGAACTGGAAAAATTCTTGGATTAGCTACTGCGATGTACTGCCTCTGAAGTATGAGAAACATAAATACATACATTAAGCTTGTTTAATTTATTATATAGTGCTCTGTGTAAACTGTGAATATATACCAAGTGTTGATTCACTTACTTAACAAAAATAACAAAATGATGATTAACAAATATAACAACATTGTTAATAACTGAAGTATACCAAATACTGTAAACAAAAATTATCTATTAAAATTCAAAATCCACATAATAAATAGTTCTACATTTTAGAACAAAATTATATATATATATATTTTGACAGAGCAAGAGGAATCAAGTGACTGAGACAGATTTGGCTATCTTTTTAGGAACTGCATTTAAAAATTTTAAACATTCTCAAATGATTCCAATTTATTTATTTATTATTATTATGATTTTTATTTTTTTCTAAAGAACCAAATAAAAATCATTTCAGGTTACTGTTAAGAGAGTGAATTTATAATGTTATCACTCATTTTCTTATAAATAAGATAGTGGTAATTCTATGGATCCTCTGGCATATGTGCAAGTAAAAACTATAGATGCATGTTTGCCATCACAGCGATTTTTGTTATCATTGGTGTAAATGAATGATTGGCTATTGATTCTAAGAATTATGCCAGTTATTGAAGTTGCATGTTAAGAAGAATGTTTAATATATATTTGTATGTACACAACTATTGCTATTTAGTAGAGATTGTTGAAAATTGACTTAATTAAAGTGTTTTTATTTGACATGGTATTGAAAATACAGTGGTACCTTGACTTATGAGTTTAATTCGTTCCATGACCGAGCTCGTAACTCAATTTGCTCGTATATCAAATCAATTTTCCCAAATGAAATGAATCCATTCAAGCCCCCCCAAAACCATCCCACTGTTTTGTAACATGTTTTTAAATAAGAAAAATGTGTTTATAAATGACAAATATTGTATAAAAAAAATAATAAAAGAGAATGTAAAGAAACAAATTGGTTTTGTAAAGTGTATTTGTCTTGGAAATCAGACAAATTATCTTAATGCCTTTGGCTGGAGTTATATCCTCTATTGACTCCTTTTGCTTCAGTATGGTAGATACCATAGAATTACTATCTAGCCAAGTCAAATACATGTACACCTTGCTCATGTTTTTCTATGATTTCATTCTTTAATTCAATGGACATCATCTTCTTCTTCTCAGCACTGTCCTTTGCACTCAGTTTCTTACGATCCATGGTCAGAAAAAAGAAATTTGGCAAAATACTGCACAAAACGCGAATGCAGCACAACAGAGATGCTTCCACGGCAAGGTAACCATGTAAAGTAAAGGAGTGAAACACACGATGCTGGGCGGATGTTGTGTTGTTCGTTGCGCCAACTGACAGCGGTGTATCTGAAGCTCGCTCGTAACTTGGATTTTGGCTTGCAACTCAAAGCAAAAACTCGATTGAGCATCTGCTCGTAACTTTGAAAACTCGTAAGTGGGGCACTTGTAAATCAAGGTACCACTGTATTTTAACTGGTACCATACACTTTTTATGACTTGCAGCAAACATTTTCTTTATCAAATAATGATATTTACTGCATTAAAAGAATCAGTCTCATCTGTAATTGTACTCTAAATATTCATTCATTAAAGAATCCAAATTGTGTTATTCTTGAAAATGCCATGAAGACAATTTAATTGCTTTTAAAAATCAACTTCAGTTATTCTCTTTAAACCTACAAACTGAAGTGCAATACCTAGACACCTGTACATGAAGGCTTTTACCTTGAAGCCAAAGTACAATATTTGTTTAAATGACATTTGTCACATTTGACCTAGGTCTGTGATAACATTCGATATCTTTCCTGAATATAGTCATTTGTTAATACAATAAAGATAAAGAATTGCCATTTTACTGATCAAATATTTTCTAAATTATGCAACCAATATAATCTGCAGTATTGCAATAATGCCTTCACTTCAAATGTCAAGTGACTGACAGGATATATGAATATTCTATTTAAGCACTAAAGAAACAAACTAAAATTACATAAGTTAATGGGTGTTGTACAAAAGGTAAATATATATAAATGAACAAGTTGATAAACTATTTAATATTATTAAGCAGCATCAAGTTGTATAGCTACAAAGAAAAAAGGTACATATTTAATGTAATTACATCCAATTAATCTCCAAGCACTGTATTATAATATTAAGGATTTATTATTTATTTATATATTTATTATTATTATTATTACTGTTGTTATATACTACATTTAAATGAATTATACACTAGAACTCAATATTTGGCTTTAACTTGAAATAATCAACTATGAAGCCATAGTCTTGTTTAAGATTTAACATTCCTCCTATTGATAAAATTAAACTTTCAAAAGCAATTCGAATACTCTGATACTTAAAATTTTGTTGGAGTGGTATGCCATGTCTCAAACGGAATGTAGGCTGAAACAGACAGTTAGGGTTAAGAAAAAAAAATATGCATATATAAAAGATAAAACTTTAAAATTTAAAAAAAAGAAATTTGGGATTAAATTAATTTTTTTTATAACCATTTTAATAGGTTAGAAAAGTACCCATTATGAAAAATTTTAACATGTTAAACCAGCCCCTATTTTTATTGAAGATTTCATGTTATGTGAACAAGCACATATAAATGCTGGGTTTTTCTCTAATACAACAAAAAACACATCTGTACAAAATGTATATCTAACTTTTAATAATAATAATCTCAGAATGGTTATATGTTTTATGGACCCATTTAAAATAACAGAGTAAATATTAAAATATGCATAATACTAAGTCTAATCATATTTGCCATGCTTTATTTTAAAAACTTTAAAACCCACATCAAAGACCTAGACAGTTACACCATATGACATTCTTTAAAATTCATTTAAGTTAGTCTACATTTTAAGAAAGTGTAAGTTAGCCATTTTAGCCAGATTTTAATTTTTTAATTTTTTGAGTGAGGGAGGAGGATAATATTGTTACGCTCTAACTGAGAAGGTCAAAACAGCTGATTGAAAGTGCCACTTAAAGTGAAGAGAGTCAATTACACTCTTATTCAGTGTTCCTAGCAGGGAAAACCCACCCATATAAATTTGAAAAATATCTAATGAATAACACATTTATTTATTGCATGATTTAAGAAAATTAATTTAATGTGCTCCATAAAAGAACCAGTGATATCAGAATGTATGCACATGTTATTTCTGTGGGAACAGTGGTAACACTGACACTGCTTGAAACTCCCGCGGTTCCTTGTTAAAAAATTGCTGACATGGAGGATCACAGGGGTTAATATGTCGTTCAGAAAACTGCACAAACACAATTAATTGTTGTCAAACAAAAAAAAAATAATGAAAGAAAAGAAGAAAAGAAATAAAAAGAAGTAATAAAACTTACCAAGAATTGTTATATTATAATAATAATAATAATAATAATAAGAAGAAGAAGAAGAAGAAGAAGAAGAAGAAGAAGAAGAAGAAGAAGAAGAAGAAGAAGAAGAAGAAAAGAAAGAAAGAAAAAAACAGCTGTGCTTAATTAGTGTGTTGTTAGTGGCTCAGTACAACAATTATCAGTCTAAAGCTGGTTGGCCAGTGGTAGCAACATGCAGGTTTCTTTTCTTACAGAGAGAGCGATTAAAATTCTGTTATTTAATTCACTATTCAACTGAAGTATTTAAGTACAATCTCAATTACTGTTTTTGTTGTTAATTTTATAACAAAAAATTAAATTTGTTACATTTTATGGTTAACAACCAATCAGAAAACAAGAGAGAAAATGATCACTTCATGGGCCATTCTTTATAACTAGCAGCCAAGGGATATTTTATGTGCACCATCCCACAGACAGGACAGTACATCCACTGGTGCACTGGCAGGAATGAAAAATAATTCAGTAAGACCACCAAGAAAGATGTGCTGTCATAGAGCACCAGCCTCCTCCCATGTTCACATAAAGTTATATCAATAAAATTCTTTACTAACCCCCCAAAAATGTAATTTTTCAATTTTTTAATGTAGTTTTAATTATGTAGATTGCTGATAAAAAATTAAATAAATAAAAGAAAATCTTTGTTATTTAAGAGATGCTGTGCTTTAGAAAAGCTCATACAACTTACTGAAGAAAAAAAATCATTACCATTCTCGTTTATTGTATATTGTAACAATGGTTTTTGTATTAGTGCCTGCTTTAGGCTACTTTTTGTTCCATACGGTGCCACCTTTATGTAACTGACAGCTTACTTGGTACATGATTGTAGTTTCCATTATATTCAAATCATACAAGAAATGTTCAACTGATACATAACAGTTAACTGCTAAATTTTGTTACAGTGTTGTTAAGCATCAATTCATTCATCATTTTTACTGAAAAGACAACAGAACACAAAATTATTTTTCTTTTACTTTTTATTTTAACATTATTATTCTGAATAGTTTTCACATCACATTGAGATGGTACAAAAATAAAGAAAAACTAAGCAGAATTAAAAAGGAAAAAAAGTAAAGAACTGAAAAAAAATCCATGCACAAAGCAACAGATAACAATGTACAATGATGACAAATTGGTGGGAATGTACCTGTAATGAGTTTAACAGTGTTACAAAATATATCACCAACAATAGCAACAGGAGAAAGACCAATGGTGACAAGGCTGGGTCTACATGTCAACCACACAAACACAAAACAAATCACTGATCAAATCTGAAATACAGTTATATAAACAAATAAATAAATAAATAAATAGAAAAAAATGAAGAAAGTTTAGTTAGATGAAAGAAGAGTCAGCCCATAAAATTGGCCTATAATTAATGTAATCAAGTTATTATTATTATTATTAATAAATAAAATTAAGTATACTGAACAATAAAGTTAGGGATCATGAAATATTTTTCATGTTTTTAACAATATATTCATCAGATATGAATCACTGACATTACAAGCAAGACTGTTCTGAGAATCAAAATTTGTTATTAGTCATTATTTTATTTCAGTAACAGCTAAAATACAATCCATCAAAAATAATGTTAATAAATATTTCAAGTCCCTGACAAATGTTATTGAGTATATAATTATTTTTTTTCTTCTATTGTTCTTCATTATCACCATGTGTTAATGTTACATACTGCAGAATATGCTTTTGCTCATTATTAAATAAATTATTAAAATTTCTGAAAAATAACTGAATGGTATTTCATGTCATTTTACAGTTTTGTTTGTCTTCAATAAATTGTGATAATTTTGTTATACAACACCAGTGATAAAATATTCTGTCGTTCTCCTTTATTACTTTTTTCTTTGCAAATCTTAATCCATTATAGGTTCTTTTTGTTTATTACTGCAAAACAAATGCTGAGAATTGAGATGAATAGCAACTAATTAATATTTAATTATTGATTTTTTTGTTTTAATGTTTATTTACCAATAAAATAAATGTGTTCTGTAGTATAAACTATTAGACATATTTAGTGACTGAGAAGACACTATGATATTACTGTAATACACAATGCTATTGTTTGTTAGTAACAAAACTCTTGGATTATGAATTGTTCTTGTACATTACTGCACATAAATTGTACATGACAGATAAACAGTGCTTATTCTTGTTGAAATATTTACATCTTTTTCAAAAACCCACAAATATATATATATATACACACACACACACACACACACACACACACACACACACACACACACACACACACACACACACACATTAGAAAACAAAGAAGAAGAAAAATATAAAATATTGTATTTTCTAAGATTAGACAAAACTGTTATATATTATACAGATTTCCAAACATTTTGGTTATTACAAACAAGAAGGGTTAACAAGATATTATAATACATGTAACTGTTCATTACTTTTACACTACAGTGTATATATATAATCTTTATTTCACCTCTCTCAAATGATGTAAGTAATAAAATCACTGCATTACATCGTACTATGACAACTGCAACATTCAATAAAATATCACAAATGTACATTTTATAGAATTGAACACTAACAGAATGTAACTATTATATAAAATAGTAAGTTTTTCTTTGACTATACTGTTTATTTCACACACACACACACACACACACACATTATTATTATTATTATTATTATTATTATTTTTTATTACATTTCATGTTCTATACTGACACTGATGAAGTTAGCTTCTGTCCCACTTTATAACTTGTTGCGTTATTATGTAGTTATTTTCGTAGAGGATTGGATAATGGAAAAAGAAATAAAATAATAAAAGACAATTTACACAGAACCTTAAACATCAATATTTTTATTTCTGCAGATAAATTGTGAAGGAAAACAAAATCTGTACAATAATTTTAGCACAGTACATGGTTGTGGATATTTTAATTTTTAGTTTATTTTGTTTTTAAATTATTATTGTTTTATAACTGTTGTTGTTGTTGTTAATGAAGAAGAGACAGCAAACTGGTTGTGATGTCATTCCAAAAAATTTATTCCTTGTATTTGTAAAACTAATAATACCATTTGGTTCTTTTTATAAATATTTTTTCTAATGAAAAAGTTCATCAGTCACACTTGTATATCATTTGCTGAAGCAGTAAAAACATTTCTGAAAAGTGAAAAATGAACAAAATTGTTTATTTACATTAAATGTCTGTGTACTGAGAAAAAAAGAGGAAAAAAAAGAGGTAGTAATGTTATGTTTATGATATATCTGTACGATATGGATTTTTGAAGTTAATAACAATAATAATAATAATAACACAACATCAACAGCAGCAGCATCAATAATAGTATCAAGACTAACCTTTGCACTCAGTGAAAAATGAGAAAAGTATTGTAATTTTTTATTTCTGCACTGTTTACTGAAGGGCAATGTAACACGTACTGTAAACACACAAACAAATTATTATACACAATGAAAGTTTTCACTAATGTGTGAAAAAAATGAAATAAATATTATTTCTATCATGTAGCTAGCTGTTCAGTCAATGAAAAAGTTAATATATGTTTGGCTGAATTACACTTAATTTATATCTTATATATTTTGGCGCTGTTGTCTATATTACCAGTTAGACAAACAATATATATATATATATATATATAATTTTTAAAATAGTTTTTTAATTTAGAGTTACATCAGCATTTTATTTACGATACTATAAAATCAATAAACTGCACATTTACCTAATAAAATGTATTAGCCAAATATACACATAATTCTTGGGGTTTTTAAAGGTTATATTTTATTAAATCAAGTTAATAATAATCCGATTAAATCATCATTTGATACAGGTTCACATATATACATATATGTGTGTAAATCATTTGATGTTGACACCAATCTGTTCAGTTAATTTCAATGAGTTTTGCTGACATCAGTTTAATTTTATATACAGAGTTTAAATCTTAAAGCCATCACTTAAATTTGTAAAAGCCTCTGTTTCATTTAATTATATGCTGATTCTTGCACATAAATAACAAATTATGAACAGGGTTTTAAAACTTAACATCATTAAAACATTATAACTGTTTTGTTTTCTTGAAAAATAACACTGGATATCACTGGAATACATTGGTAAAAATAAAAATTATGTGGTTAAAAACAACAAATGTACAGATCTCTAAAGCAGAACTTTTGCCACATGCACCCACACACGTGTATAAAGAGCTCATAAATGGTTTAAACTTTCTCAAATTTGAAAAGCATTCACAAAAAATTGTTCCAAGTTAAATGGCTTTAGAACTTTTTAGAATTTCTTGTGAGTGAACAACCTGTCTTTGAAATAAAAAAGAAATACATATATAGTTTTTAATAACATTAATAAAAATAAATCCTGACTAGAAAAGATTCAAAATTACTAATATAATTTTTTTTCTAATGTTCATGATTCTGAGCTGATCATAAAGCCAATGATTAGCTGGAGGCACTTACAACACAAACAAGGATATTAAAATATATGTCATGGAAAGCAAGAGCAGTACTGAAATAAATCAGTGAAAAAGCAGTGACAACAATGACTAAACAATGATTTTAAAAAGCTCAGAATGTGCACATTATCACAGTAAATTGTGTTACAGAAAAATAAAAAACAGTTATGCCATTTTTAATATCTGTGTTGTCTTGTCCTTTGAAGTAGTTTAAAAGTTCACACTAATAATAATAATAATAATAATAATAATAATAATAATAATAATAATAATATTAGTAATAGAGGTCATGATAATAATCATAACTTTGGGATCAGTTGTTTTGGCTTTCCAAACTAAATATCAAAGAATTTCAGTTACATTATTAAAATAAAAAACAATAACCTCTGCATCAGCTGTGTTATTATATCAGTTCATAATTAAAATAGATCATTTTCTTTAATTTAAATAATTCTTTTTCTAAAATTAATGGATTTTTTGGTATTATCTTTTTATCATCTTCTATAAATTTTCATTTAAAAAAAATAAGATATCCAGTGCAAGTAAGGCTATGGCAAAAGATACATGTTTAGATTAATTCTGTGTATTAATCACTGTGTTTGTTAAATTATATTTAAAATTTTCTCTGAGACACATGATCATCAGAACATGACTCGTTGTATGAGATCACCATGCAGAGGAAATAGCCAGTGCACAAAACTGTGTTTGTCACACTGAAATGAAGACAAAAGCAAATAAAGAAAATGATATTCCAAGTAGATAAAAATATATGCATATCCACAACCTTTTTTGCTAACTGTGATTTGCAAAAGCTAATAAGGAATACTTCATTACCAAATGTTTAAAGATAATTTAAACTTAAGCTATTGATTACAACACATGGAATCAATATAACAACATATAAGGAAAAAATAAAATGTTTTGCATAGAATATTTTCTTTTTCTGTAAATGCTCTATTTTTAACATGTTCTCACATCTAAAGAAAAAAGAAAGAAATGCTATGCTGTTATAATATCCATTTATTAAATCATGGAATATTTATGGAGATTATATATTTCCACTTAATTTTACTGTCACCCTGTTATTAGATATATATTAAGTAAAAAACAAGGATCACAGACCAAAAGACTTAACACTGTAACAAGGTAAATGACACAGCAGACTGGCAAATACATAAAATTGTAGTCTTTTTTTTTTTCTTGGTGGGGGAAATTATACAGACCTACGTATTTGGTATCTCCATGTTGTTAGGTTCAGAGAAAAAACTGTTTGCTTTAGTTACATACATAACTTTGTTTATAAATTTATCATCTGTATTTTAAAAACATATTAAAATATCCCCACAAAAAAGCCTTTCATTTTATAATGAAATAGTTTTAAATAATTATAACATTATTGTCAGTTATGTACACAGATTAATTGCATAACTATATACATTTGAAATTCTCTGATTTTTTATTTTTTGTTTGAAAATTTTAAAATATTTGCTTGTATTTTAAATTATTTACAGTAGTGTTATGTAGCAATACACATTTCATTGTAAAAATAATAATAATAATAATAATAATTTTGTTAATAACATAAAAAAATAAACACACAATATTAAATGTTAACAAGTAGCAAAAACTACTCACAGCAAATAGATTAGATTTTTATTTACCAATACAATATCAACTCATTAAAGAAGAGAGTTTGTGTAAAATGTTATGATTTTGGAATGTATAGGAGAAAACCCCATATAATTAATTTGTGATAAAACTAAAAAATAAAAAAATAAAATAAAATAAAATAAAAATAAAAATATCACAAGAATATAAAGCATACAACAACTGGAATTGGGAATACATTCATTTATAAACAAAGCATTATTATTATTATTATTATTATTATTATTATTATTATTAACAATATTATTTATCAGTAAAATAAGAATAACTGTACCTTTCCAAAAGGTCTATTATAACAGCATAAATATCAATATGTGATCACTAGGGTGCAGTATCAAAGCACAAAAATTGAGAAAAATCACAACAGGTTTCTATAGAGGTATTAAACATAACAGTAATTTACACAGATAATAATGGTATCAGTACTTACAATCTCTGCAAGTGATAATAATATTGTGAAAAAAATCATAGTGACCATGACATTTTCATAGCAGTTTTAGCAATTAACATATTTCTAAAACAGATTTGAAACAAACAAACAAACAAACAAACAAAAAAAAACAACTGAAAAAACAGAAGAAAAAAAAAATATATATATATATAAATATATAAAGATCTGCATGAAGAACCTGGACTTTTTGAGGTTTTTGGTACCATTGTATCTGATAAACAACACAGGATTTATTAAAGCACTACCTTCATAATAACTTATGGCCTTAATAATTTTTCTATTACATCATCTGCTTACCAGCAGCAATGAAACAATGGCTGACTAGGAAAAAGTCATTGGTACTGAAATTTTAATACAAATACTGAGAAATGAAGACCTTGACCAGTCCAGATTTTCTGAAGATGATGACAGCAAACAGGAACAAAAACAGTTTCAATCATGATAATGTTATCCTAATAATTTTCATTGAAACTAAAACTGAATGTTCATGATGAGGTTAATACGAAATACTCATTTTTGCCTTTGAATGAAAATAAATGGGTTAATTGTTATAAATATTTTTATATTTTCTATGTCTGTCATAACTCAGTAATCCATCACAAAATTGTTATTTTCTCAAAAAGTGGCTGTGATGTGGGTTATCAGGTTCTTGTATGCAGGTCTTCACATGTATATATATATATATTTATCATTAATAATTTAAATCTTTAGCACTGGTTGTTGATGTAAGTATATCAGTAGATAATGGTATATCTATATCATTGGACATTAAAAAAGTTATCCCACTGAATACTGATATATCTATATAATCAGATACTGACATATCTATATCATTGATACTAACATATCTATATCTCTGTTGACATTTTTCTTTTCTTGCTAATTTTTGGTTTTGTTATTGTAAAACAATACAAATGTAATATAAAATTAATTAAAAAATAAAAAACAACATATTTTACATAATATTTTAAAGTTTTAAATATTTATTACTAACAATAAATTATTTTAAATTTTATTTATGTGCATGCCTTACACTGAACATATCTATGTGAACTATGCTAAGTCAAAATCTAAGCATAAATTAGTATAACAATAAAACCTTAATTTAGCTAAGAATAATCTGAAATATTGTATATGATCTAGGTTTTGGAAATCAAAATAATTTAAAGGTTTTGATTATCAATGTAAAAGTTATAATGTCTTTATTTTTAATTGTTTGCTCTTTTACGTAATTTTTATAGATTAATTCACTCTTTATATACACTTATTAAGATAAGCTGATAAAATGAAAACAGCAGTTTTCACTTATTATTATTTATGTACTTTCAAATTAACTTTATAGGTTTCATTTTACAAAGAAATAGTCTGAAAAATTAATTTCTCTTGCAATTCTTTTAACAGTTTTATTGACTATTAAATCTATTGAAAAATGTATATTAGAAATATATGCAAATATAATCATACCGTATATATGTGTGTGTACACACATAAGCATATACATATGTATATAAGAGCAATATACACACACATTTCTACTGAAAGACTAATGAAATAGGTTTGGGAGAACACAAAAAGAAGAACTGAAGATCTAATGGCAAGAACAAATCACAGATACCTAGTAAAGTCATCTCATTAAAATTAACAAAAAACGAACTACATTAATGATTAGTGTCAATTCTAAATGGTTAATATCAAATACAATTACCCTATTTAATACTGTAAATAAATAACAGTATCAATGTATTTAAATGATGATGCATAAACATTTCAAAAATGATGTATATTTAATATTTCTATTGCAAAGATAAGTTTCTATGTTAAAAATAAATAAAATAAAATATTTCTTTAATTAATAAAAAAAAATGCTTATAAATATTATTTTTACATGTACTGTATCTTGACAAAACTAATTTTCACTTTTAGATTTTATTCCTCTCACATTATTATCATTTTTGGATTCTTAAAGAATCTTTTAAAATATATTTGTAATATATATAAATAAGAAAAATACCTGAAATTAAAGTACAGCCACATTCCACTTCTTTTGTCAGCATACACACACAAAGTATATTAAGAAGTTAAATACATTTCACGGTAAAGCATAGTTCTGACTTTTTACCTTAACAACATTAATAAATTAGAACTGGTTTTTTTTTTTTAAATGCTTCAGATACAATTATATGACATTGTGATGTAAGTAGAAAAAAAAAAAAGAAAAAAAATAGAATGAATGTTCTTAAAACTGCTATACATCTCCCACATAAAATTATTTTTTGGTATTTGAACCACATAGACAGACACACACACACACACACAGACACACACAGAGTTTTTAAATAATAAATACAAAGACAATATTTTCCCTACTGCTAAACAGATTTGTAGATATTAAACAGTTAACACCAAATTTCAGTGACACTGCAAGCAAATAAACAAGCTTGAAGTAAAGGTAAATGAAATTATTTACAAAATGGCCTAAATGGGAGTGATGTTTATTTTTTTAAAAAAGAGAAAAATTATACCTTCCTTTTAAATAACACATTTTAAATTAATGTTAGAACTGTATCACATCAAAATGACTAACTGCTGAAACAGCATTTAAGACAAAATTCTCATAACAGAACACCAATCCTATTTACATGTGAAAATTGCATCCCAAAATTCCAATATGGAAAATAAACCTCTATTCAATGCACTAAAATGTGAAAAAAAACAACCATGGAAACAAAGGTGAAATTGTAACATGTTAATAATGAATTTGTGATCCAAAATTTTTAAATTTTTATTAACAAGTTTTATGGTAATGCTGGAACTGTTAAAAGAACAACAATAATAATAATAACATATATGTAAAATATTCAACTTAGAAAAATCCACAATAATACATCTTCCAGCTCCAAAAATATATATCTTTTTCATTATTTACACTCCTCATTAATTCTGGGTATCAGTCATAACACTGAAAAACATCTAAAAATACTTTCTAGATTCTATCAAACACAATAACCATACAGCCCCGATGTCTAGAATGCTAAAGTAACAGACCATTACAGCATTGGATTCCATTGGAACAAACAAATGTACAAACTTTCACTTATTGTTGTACTTGGAATATATTGTAATGTGTGAAAGCAAAGTTTATGTCTTTTTATTAAACAGTCTGAGGTATGAAAATTAAATGAGATTTCACATGATCTGAAGCCAAATTAAATCAATTACTGAAAAATTCGGCAAAGTAAAACAAATCGGTGACAACAATGGTGATAAAAAAACATTTCTCATAAAAGGATGGGCAAACAGTTCAATTGTTTTAATGAGGTTTTAAAATATATACAAAATGACATCTTCAAAATACACTATTTCTGTATTTACATGACTGCTGAATTCAAAACTAATCACAGTCAAAATCATTTGAAAATTGTAAATGTTCACATCCTTTAGTTGCTGGGGATCACCATCTGAGGAGTGTCTGTGATGTGTTAACACTAAACCCAGTCAAAAATTATTAACTACAGATGTTTCTTTAACATTTAGAATTGCAGATGTTTTCTGTTTTGCCTCCATAATATTAAAAATAATCAAGTGAAAAACTGTCCATAGATAAACAGATACTGCTTTACACTGCTATTTATTATTATTATGATTCCATAATAATAAAAAGTAATGATTACCCAGGGGTAAGATTACTGCTTACCAGTCATTGCTGTGGTATATTTATTAAGTCTCCATAATCATACCCTAAGGTAAAATGTTACCTTACAGGTAAGACATCAGTTTGCACCCACTGCTCTATAATCTTGTTAATAATTCATGGACCTTGACAACAACTCACTGAAATTTCAACGAATGGTCAGTATATATCTGGATTTTCTTTCTCTTTTTTTTTGTATTTATAGATCTTTACATTGGTGTCAGATGCTCCTGAGAATTGACCTTGTTCTCTTTGACAGAAGAATCATTCTCTGACACTGGTTTTTCTTCAGTATCTTGTGTGATTTCTTTAGGTTTCTTCTCATCAGTGTCTTGCAGTAGCTGATGTATGGGTGATGCATTAGCAGACTGTGGCGAGTCCTCAGCATTCTCTAGAAGCTGGTGTATGGGGGATGCCTTCTCTGAGTCAGATGATTTCACAGGAGATGGTTTTAGTGGAGATGATTTTTCTGGAATGGTTGGGTAAACATCATCCTCATCAAATGACTTTGGTAACAAGTCTTTGTACTGTTCTTTTATTTTCCTGCAGTTTTCTTTGAATTCCTCCTTATAGGATTCAAGAACCTGAAAAAAAGTAAATCAGAAAATGTTCACAAAAATAATTTTTCTTCTCAAACATCCAATTTATATCATTCTGTCATGAAAACATTTTCTGCAAAGCATTTTCAAAATAAACATTTTAATAGAAAAAATGTATTAATATATGTTAATACTACAGAGATAGATTACTTTCCTATTTTAAAATAATGGAAAGTCAACAAAAATAATTGTTGGTATCTATCAGACTGTCAACCCCCTGATATCTACAAATATAATATAACAGATTGCAATGGACCCCAAAAAGTAGCCTTTCCATGAAAAAAGAAAAGAAAAAAGGAATATGAGAATAAATTATGATATATTCTTGTATATAAAGGTTTGCAATTTAAATTAATGAAAATGTTGTAAATATTTTATTTATTATTTTTTATATTATACCCCTATTACTACCATGTGGTCCCGCCAGTCTGTACCTTGCACAAGAGTATGTTTTTAATGAATAAATACACTGTTGAAGTAGTTAATAACCAGTAAAGTAATAAAACAATAATTTCTTACACTTTCTTTTTCTTTTTCAAGCTCTTTGGCTATTTCATCCAGTTTCTCCTCCAACTCACTCTTTCGTTTTTCTAAAATATCCTGCAACTACAAGTAATTAAAATCATACAGTAAAAAACCCATATTTAACACATTTTAATTATTGTATATCTAATTTAAAATATTTTAGAATGTATTAAAAAAAGCATTAGGAACAAAATAATGCTAAACCTGTAAGTGATTTCAACTGATTTCAAAGAAGATACAAATTACAAATAAACAAAATACAAATTTAGAACGAGACATGGTTTTGGTAATTCTGGTGATCTGTTGCAGAAAGTAATTTTTTTTTTATAATTTTGAGATAATAACTTTATAAGGCTTAAATGATGCTTGTAATCAACTAAGAAATGATCATAAAAGACATAATTAAGGATGTTTGATGAAACCATCAAATGTGTTTTAAAAAAAAAAAAAAAAAAAATAATAATAATAATAAAATAGAACAATAATAATACTGCAAAAAGATAATGGTAAATGAATTTTTTTTTTTGGTTTATTTTAAAATATGGTGATGATGATAATAATAATTATAACAAATCTTTCTATCTGCCACATACAATATATTAAAAAACCCAGTCAATAGTTTATTTCATGTTTAATACTACATTCTGTGTTTAATAAAATATATGAAAGCACATTTATTGTTTACTATTAGAAAACTAAATCTTACTCTCTGTCTTTCCTGGACAGCCAGATGGACATGTTTAATCTGTGCTTCCCGTTTTATCCTGCAACCAAAACAACAATTTATATACCAGGTTTTTATCCTGCTGATAATATACTAGTTAGAAACTTAGTTTTTTAACACAAACACATTCAGTTCCTACCTACTTAAAATTTTAAATACATGGAAAATTTATATTATAATTTTAGAACAACAATAACAATACATATTATGCATAATATACATAACTCCATAGATATAGATATATATAATATTATATATGCATGTACACAAATAGCTTTCAAATCATTTCAGAGACTGGATAACAGACTGTAAGCCTGTACAAATACTTCAAAAAAAAAAAAAAAAAAAAACATCCCTCAAAAAAAAAAATAAAAAAAGGGAAAAAAGAAAAAGAAATCTGTACTTTTATAATAAAAACAAAAATAATAATAAAATCAGCCCCAAAAAAATTAATTGTATTTTCATAATAATAAAAAATGTATCTATATATATATATAAAAATCAACCAAAACACAAAAATAAAATTGTATTTACACAATAAAAATGTAAAAAAAGAAAATCAACCCTGCAGAAACCATTAATTTTATTTTCAGTTATCCTGAGTTCACAATTACCGTGATAACTCTGATTTATCTTTGTGTTTTTTGGCCAGTGCCTTCATGTGGTCTCTGCTCTGTTGATCCATGCGTTTTGTCAACTCATAGACCTCACGGTCATATAGCTGTATCAGCTGCTGTTTGTGCTGTTTGTGATTTACCGTCATCAGACTGTGCAGCACTCCATAGATATGATCATGATGACGAATGTAGATGTTCATCTCAGCACTAAACAGGTCAATGTTCTTAGCCACCAGAATCTGTGCCTGTGACTGTTTTAATTCCTTGTGCTGTAATGTTAAGTAAATTAATTTAAACAAACAATTTTAGTTTACACTAATGATAGCTTCCCTAATTATTTATCATATTAATAAATTAATTTAAACAGTAAATATAGTATATGCTAATGATGGTTTCATTAATTGTTTATCATATTAATAAATTAATTTAAACAAACAAATTTAGTTTATAATTCATCACTTCAAACCAGGTCTTGAGTTATAATTTGGTTGATTGGAATTTTGAACATTTTTGGATTCTTGAGTCCATAAGCTTCATTTGATACCTCATTCATTCCTGTATCACATTCAGTAAATAACAACATTCACTAAAGTGCTCTAAAATACACCTTAGGATTAAAATCTGTCAACAATATCTACCAAAGAGATAAGGTATAGATATATAAACACATTTTAACAAAACATCGAATGAAAATATTTTTGTGTCACTCCAGTGTGACATAAGTCCTGATTTGTTGTGATCAGTCAGATAAGAAGACAAATCATCTAGATAAAGATCAGTGAGATGATGATGGGTGGATGAACTAGAGGAGTACAGGAAAGGAATCATCTGGCAGATGACAGTGAAAATTAGGAAACAAACATCATAACACTTTTGCCCAACAATGGGACACTATGACTGCACAATGATAATGATGATGGTGATGATAAATTATGATTGTGATCATTAACCTTATGAATGACACTACTATAATGACTTATTAAAAACATGTCAAGTAAATATTTCTTCTTGAAGTGTTTTAAAGTTGTTAGTAAACTTACTTTTTCCTGCTGTTGGCTGATGAGATCTTGCAAGTCAGACTGGTACTTGCTCTCCACCTCATTCAGTGTTCTCTGCTCGTGTGCTTTGCTGGCTTTCTTCATCAGTTTGGAATGTGTCTTTTCCAGTGAATTACGCTGTTTTAACTGTTGGTTTGCCTGCTTCTCCAGTTTCATACTGAATGTCTCCACAAGACTCTCATGTATCTAGTTAGAATATGTTTATTAACATTTACATGTTATAGTGAAGAAGTGAAAATTATTATTTAAATATATGGATCATATATGATTAGACTGAAAGCATTCTCATACACCTGTGTTACTAGTACATAAAACAGAATTAAAATCTTTGTATAACAATATTCTGATTATTTTGAATTAAATCAACAACATTATCTTAATAAATAAAAACATAAACACATAAAAAAAATAATAAATAAATAAAAAACATTTAATGAGAAAAACAAATAATTGCATGACAACAAATCTGAACAGTATAAATACAAATAGTGTTGTTTTATTGTTACATTTTATTATCATACTTTTGGTACATTTGGTAGTATACTAATTACACTGACTTGAATAAAGTAATAAATGTGTCACATAAAGGACATACCACAAAAAATGTTGTTTTTTGTTTGTTTTTAAAATGAAAACTTGAAATTCATATACTAACCTTATCACGTTTTCTGCGAATTGACTGAAGATCTTTCTCACGATTAGTGAGGGCTTTCTGAAATTGTTTCTGGTTTTTCAGTGCAGAGAGAGGGGTGGGCTTCAGTAACTCAGGATCTGCATGTGAAAAAAACAACAAACTTTTTTTTGTTTTTTAAATTTGAAAATAGTGCAAAAATTAATTTGTTGTTGTTTATTACCATTAATATTGAAACTATTAATTTAAAATAATATTAAATCTATAATGTATTGTACATATGTGCACAATAGTTAAAGCATAAATACTATAAAAATGGTACACCATTTATTTATATTACATTATTATTTGCCTAGAACAAAGTTTCAAGTCATCATACCATTGAGTTTTGTTGTTTGTGCAACTGAAACAATGTTCACACCAGAGGTTCCATTCTCAACACCTGGCAAACTTGATTGCATACGAGTAATAGTGTGTGGCCCTGAAAAAAAAAAAAAAAAAATAATAATAGTAATAACAAGTAAAAGATTAATTTATAAAATCAAATGAAAAGAAAAGGTTCAATCTGCTCAGTAGTTAAATTAAATTATATTCAAGAACTAACAATTACAGGAATTCCCTATCAAAAGACAATTTCCTCATATGAAAGGAAAAACAGAATAAAAAACAGAACCTAAATAAAACTTCAAAGGTTGAATTAAAACAATTTTGTTTATAATGATTGCCTATTATGTCAAGGCAAGCATAAAAGCATTCAGAGTAATTAAGCATGTTTTTCACACCAGTAAAGAAATTAAATTCCAAAACATTCCTGGCACAAAATATCAAAATTTTCATTAATTGGACCATTAATTTTTATTCCATTTTGTACTTTCAAATAAAGAATTTTTTTTTTTATTTATGATTTTTCTAATGCAACTGGAAATCAGCAAATAATTAAGGAATAACAGTGATATACTATTTTAACTGCAAATCAACAAGCTATAAAAGTATTATATTGATAATTTTCAAATCAAAATATAATTGTGTAAACAAATTGACCTGTGGAGCTGGAGTAACCACCAGACTGAGTGCTGTCCTGTTTATTCAGGGGTCTGTTTTTAACAGATTGTGACTGACCACGCGGAAACTGGACACTAGAACGTGGGCTCGACCCACTGAAACTTCCATTTTGAGGTTGACGATTAATGAGTGAGTCTTGTCTCTGCTGCATTTTATAAGCATTGTCCATCTCTTCCTGTAAGTATTTATAAATATCTTAGATCATTATGTTTTGAAATATATCAGAATTGTTCTTATGTATAGTCAAAGTTTTCTTAAATAAAACTTAATTAAACCAATATTAAAAAGAGCTTTGTTCAGATATTTATAATGATGTCCTTAAAATAAATGACTGGAACTTAAATATGAAATAAAGAAACAAAATGAATGATAATGCACTATGAAAATTTAATTATTCCTAGATATAATATCTTTTTTAATGATTTATTTTTGTTTTAGATAGAAGAACAAATGCTGTTAATTATCAGCACTTAAAATACTTTCATCAGTATAAATGTAAATTCTTTTTTGAAATACTTTGTAATTTCAGACAACATAAATAACTTTAATTAATGAACAAAACAATTAATATTAAGGTAGAATTTTATCCATTAATTTAATTACTTTACTAATCACTAAAAATGTATTTAATTTAAATTTGTTTAAACCTTTTTAAGTCATTAGTACATAAAATAATGTGTATATTGTGTTTATTTCTCTAAGTATTACAATATGAATTAACAAGTGACATTTTGAAAACAGTGTACAAACATGTCCACACAACAGTCTCTATTTAACATTCTCTGTATCAACAAACAACCATGCACTGTTTGCATAATAACAGTTTTCCATTTCAATTCAACAGACTATTTAGAAAAATAACTGTTAAATACTGGAATAGTTTTCTGTTTAAAGGGTAATTCAGTATATAAATATAAAAAGGCAAAACAAAAAAAATAAAATAAAATTGTTGGACTGAAATAGTTTTCAATTTAAAGGGTAGTTCAACACATGAAAAATAAGAAGAGGAGGAAGATAAAAAATAAATTTGAAACAGTTTCAATTTAAGGGGCATTAAATAAACTATTAAGGAATAAGAGTGAGACAATGACAACAGTAAAATCTGTTCTGTTGAAATAGTTTTCAATTTAATGGAAATTCAATCAAGTTTTGAGATATAAAACTGAATAAAAAATGTTATACTGAAATAGTTTTCAAGATACAGGCTAAAGCAATGAATTATTAAGGTCCAACTCCTACTTAAATGCTGAAAATAATGAACAATGTTAATTAAAACAATTTAATTTTTTTGATGTTGTAAATAGGGGCAAAGAAAACAATATAATAATTTGTGATATTTTGTATTATTTTAAAATCAGTTTTGTGCTGTGATTTATGCTCAGAATTTGCTGTTATTTGTCACTGCAGAAATACTTTAAAATTGGTTCTTTAAAAATAAATCTTATTGGTAACATCTATAATATTTTATAATATATTGAAAGAAAGGTTTTCTAAATTTATAACAATAAATAAATAAATAAATAAATAAATATAAAGATAAAAATATATATGGAATGAAATGCTACAAAAATAAAATCCATTGTAAAAACAAATATAAATAAAGTAAAAGAAAAGAAAAAAGAAGAAAAAAAAAAGAAGAAAATAAATTTAATTTTAGATTTTCACTAATAATATACATATTTGAATTTTCGTAGTAAAGTGTTATCCAAATTGAACTTCAAACAGCTTAAATTAATATACAACAATCATGCTCAGTTAGAATGTTAACCATCATAACAGTGGAATTGCATAATTCAAACACAACTTGGTGACATTAAAACCTAACAGTTCGTTATCATACAAATATATTAATAATAATTATATATAAGAAAATGTTAAAAATTTCATTTTTTAAACAATTCATGCAAATTAGAAAACAAACTCCTGACATAAGTAATCACTTACATTAGCTAACTCATCCTAAACAAATTAAAAAAAAAGAAATAAAAATAATGGAAATAATGAAAATAATGAAGATATTGTAAATATGTTTGTCTCTTTGTTCATGAGTTCATGTAGATGTTTACAGATACCAAACCATTTATCCAGCTTACTGGCTGGCTACTTTTGACATAGGTACACTTTATTTTAGTTTCTGTGATGCCAGATCAAATGAAACTGGCTGTTTACAGGTTTTTCTCTCATTTTTGTTTTTATCATGTCTAAAAGACTAGTAGAAATGCAACTTAATAGTGAAAAACATATTCTATACAAACTTTTAAGAATTTAAAATGAATTAGTAAAGATCAAAGAGGTACTGCTTTAGAAATATTAATTTGTGTCTGTTAAATATAGTTGCAATCATTATTTTTAAGTCAGGACTAATGTGTATCTAGAAATCTTGCCAGATAAAGGCTTTGACACCTGTATATGTGTGCAAGTGTGCAAATGTGGATATTTGTGTTTGTATTATAATGAAATGTTTATGAGTACATAATAGACGAGGATGTAAATAATGGATGATGATTCAGAAAGTAAATAACTACAAAAAAGAAAACAAAGAAAGATGGGTAATTAAAAAGACAATGCAGATACTTTGCTGTAAAACAGATTTCAAAAAAGATATAAAAATAAAAATAACACAAAACCACAAACACAATGCGAAACAATTGTATGTTATTTACTTTACACAAAATGAATAAGTAAAGGTGCTGTCTGTTATGACATATCCATGAACACAAATTAAATACAGATGAACATACAAACTTAACTCTTTTTTTACTGCACAAAATAAATGGAATGAAATGTATTTATATTTATCACATACACCCACATACATATATGCACATACACATACACAAATATGAAAATAGATATTTTGCGATTCATTGTTGACGGAATATCTTTGGAGTGGACTAGATCTATACCACAGATAAATTTTAAAAATAATTATATTTATTTAATTTTGTTAATTTCTGTTTAATATATGTGTTTGTGTTTGTGGGTATGTCTTGGTGCATGGAAATTATGTATGTTTGTATGTACACAGTGTATTTTATACAGAATTTGTAGGTGTCTGTTACTGAGTGTGTATGTTCAAATTTAAATATCAAAAGGGGCATTATAAATTTGTAATTTATAAACCTACATAAATGTACTCAAATCAAAAATCAATAAAGGATAGGACTGAACAACAAACAAGATTACAAAGAGCACTATGTACCATTATGTTCTGAGCCGGGTTTTCTTGTACTGGTCTCTCCTTGTAAATGTAAAATATTCACAGTCATACAGCAGAAGAGTAAACCATTACATTCACAGAAACTCTAATTATAACACTATATATTTATAGAAACCCTAAACTTTAGAATTATGTTATACTACCTTTGTAATTTAAAGAAGCTGTTTAAATATTGATATATATAATCTCAGCAAATTACAATATGTATTAATATAGCCCATGAATTTACAAAATGACCATAGCAAACAGCAAACAAATTTCTATGGAAAAATAGTGTTAATAGCATTGTTCATTTCCTTTTGATATATTTCCAACAATGGAATAATAATAATAATTTATTTAATTTTTTACATCTGAATATAATCCATGGCAAACAGATTACTGCTGTACATTACGATTTTTTTTTTTTTTTAAGTACATAATATCCATGATATGGCATTCTTCTAGATGCTCTTTGTGTAAAACTCATTATTTTAATTCTCATACTGTAACAGTTTAATTAAATAAGAGTAATGAATTCAATAAACATGGAATAAAAACGTGCAGTTTATGTTTACTACTTCTAACCATAACAAAACTTTAAAAAAAAAAAAAAATTATATAATGTAAAAAAGCAGTTAAGCAAATAAAAAAAGTAAAAATTAAAATCTTTTTGCTGATCATTCATTAATTTTGTAAAATAAAATCAGAGAAGATGGCATATTTGATAAAAGGGTGCAGAAAGCCACAAACTGTGTGCCTTGATGTGATGACCGCTTAATAGAAATAGCTGATTATTTTATAATTTCTTACATCGACTTCAAAATCCTCAACCAGTACGGCGATCTGTTGTGCATGCTTTTCCTGGGCAGATAACCAAGCTGTTGGGTTTTCCAAAGCCTTTGCAAATTCTAAATGAAAAAATAAAATCACAGTTCAAAGTACAAAATATAAAATATGATTTTTTAAAGAAAATCTGTGTATTTTGGAAAAAAAAAAAAAAAAAAAAAAAAAATATACAGTATTCCCTCGCTATTCGCGGGGGTTACGTTCTTTACCCCCCCACGAATAGCGAAAAACCGCGAATATTGGATGCAGTTTTAAAACGTCTATTATGAGATTATATACGGTACTAAATGCTTCCCAAACACTTTCTAAAGACACTCTTACTCATTAATACAGTAATAATGTAGTAATATTGCATGCAGTTATGTATTTCACTAATGTAGTAATGATAATGTAAACACATTTTAATTTTGTACTGAAACAATATTTTAATCAGAAAGAAACGTAAGTGCAGGAGGACAGTAACACCGCATAGCATAGTTACCCATACTGTATTACTGTACCGTAAAGTCATTTTCTATGCGTACAACATATGTATTAGTGGAACAAATTTAAAGGCAAACAGACAGATAAATACAGTACGCACAGTTCAGGTAATAATAATACAATTCAGTAATAATATGCAATTAAAAACATTATTAATACACGGTCACAAAAAATATGCACTGTACATACAGTGTATGCATTTATAAAAAAATACGTACTGTATTGCAATAATAATTGAAAAAATTTGATATTGTTTGTGCTGTCACCAATAATGAATGATAATAAAATGATGATGAAATTTGCAGTGCCATACGATGATGATGATAACACTAATGTACAGTATGGCACAGCTTAGCTGCTGCTTTACAGCACTTTAGGTAATTATTCCTACTCTTCAGGCACTTAAGTCTCTATGACCTACAAAAACCCGGTTTACTGAGCATTTGTTTTTATGACGTTATGACGCTCGCCTGGTATACCAGCATACTATGCGATAGGGTTAAGAGCCTAACCCGCGAATATGCGGGGCCGCGAATGGGGAACCGCGAATAGGTGAGGGTATACTGTATATATATATATACCAAGATTTAAAGATTTTCAAAAAAAAAAATTGACTATAAATATATATTTATTGCCTGTATATGGATATATAGGGAGCATATTTGTCTATTAGTGTGAATAAACAATGCCAGCTCTGGAGAACTATTAGCAAACCAGATATTTGTATGAAAAGCTCTTTTCTGAAATGCCACAGTTGCTGGATTTTAACAAGTCATAGTGACTGTTGGGAAAAAATAGATAAGAGGTTATAGAAAAAAACCAGAAAAAGATAATTAGTGACCAATAGATTGAAAAGGTCAGAGTGAAAAACAGATATATGAAATGAATTATTAGAGAGAGAGAGTCATTATAATAAAAATAAATAAATGAGAGAACTGAACAAACCTTGGTGTATATCAGAAACATAGTCATTAACAACTATGTGAACAAATAGAGTGGGAAGTAACAGTGGTTGGTTGTTCTCATTGCGTAGTGGTATGTGTCGATATCCTGAAAAATATATACATATACATATACTATTTTGAAGATAATATAAAATTAAGTAAAGGCATTGCTTACGTATGTACACACAATCTACTGAAAAAAGTTATAGTTAAAAGAAAAAAGATAAAAAGCACTGATATAAATATTGATAAATAACGATTCATTGTTGGAATGGCAAAATAACCTTTTAATAACAAAATCATTTTCAGACAGATATTTATGCTAATTTTATCTATATAATTCTTTTCTCACTGATCAAATTATTAAAATGCTATTGAAAAATGGACTTAAAACTTAGTTCTTTTTCTTTTACTTTTTTCTTTCTTGTAATTTTTTTTTTAGTTATTAATATTACTTGTTAATATAAAAAAAGCACCAAAAAAACACCAACAACAATAAAACGAAACAAAATGTTGTAAGAATTTTGAATTTATAATTAATTTTTTTTATAAATGTTTAAAAGTACAAACCTGGTCTCAACCCTTCCACAGGTAACACTCTATGACCAATGAGTTTACCAGTTTCTTCAAACACACCTATTCTCAGAGTGGCTAGATTGGGCAACACAATCTGAACACAACAAATAATCCATGTACAGACCATAACTCATTATTTATAAAAACAAAATCAAATGATCTGACTAATAATATATATATATAAACGTACACACACACACACAAAATATACATATATACATATACACATAAAAACATATTATATATATATATATATATATATATATATATATATATAAACACACACACACATATATATACACACACACATATATACATGTTGTTGTTTGTATTCAAAGATACCCAAGTTGCTGGATGTTAAGAATTAAAAAAAAATTAATATATTATTGTTAGATAAATGTACCCGATTCAGACGCTAATACTTTAATTTTATTTGTTAATACATCAATTAAAGATGTAAAGTATACTTTTGTGCAATCAACAAATTATCTAAATAAATTTTATTAACTTTGCAAATGATTTTTTTTTAATTTGTGACAGGATAATAATTTTTGTTAATATTAAAGTATGGCAATATAAGTAATATTGAATAAATAAATAAAAAAATAATGTAATTAGGTGCAACATGAATGTACAACCAGTGTATTACATATATATATATAATGTTCATACCAACATAAATATATATTTATATGCCCACACATATATACGTGTTTATACATGTGTATATATACATATATATGTACGTATGTATGTATATATGTGTGTATGTGTACATGTATATATATACATATATATATATATATATACATACATATATATATATATATATATATATATATATATATATATATGTATGTATGTATGTATGTATGTATGTATATGTATATATATACATGTACACATACACACATATATATACATATATATATATATATATATATATATATATATATATATATATATATATATATATGTATGTATGTATGTATGTATGTATGTATACAAACACACACACATTTATAATTATTCAAATCAGCTGAATATTTGCTAATATTTTTAAATATTATTTTTAAAAAGCTGGGATATATGTATTTATTTGTGCACTGATATGTGCATACTTAGATGGTGTATGATGTGTGCATGCATACTCAACTCTTTCACTTATCAACAAACATTTAACAATAAATTTAATCTTAAATTTTATATAATTTCACTAAAATACATTCCTAATAACCTGACCATAAACAAAACTAAAAACTTTTAGTTAATCACCATATTAAATCATGTTAATTTTCATTTGGAAACAGTCATTTACTTTTTAGCCTGTAGTCTTCCTAGACAGCTCAAGTAATTTTTCCACTGCACAAGTATCTTTAAAATGCAGTTTCCATAGATAGCTCAGATATGCTATGTATATGATCACCAACAATGACATTTTGAAGGATATTTTTGGGGGGGGAGATCTCATACCATGGACTGAGATTCTGGTTTTCACAGATATGGGCTTCATGTTAACATTTTAAACACTGTGCATACTTTTCCAGTATTATCACTTGTACTTTTTTTTTTCTCAAAGAGTCATCAACAAATAAGATTCTAAAAACAAATTTAAAAATTTACCTTTTTAAACACAAAAGCCTCTTCATCATACACTGGGTTGATTCCATTAGCTGGAATGGTTTTTGTTCTGAACTTCTTTCTGAATGTGTCAGTTGGCAAACCATACATGTCAACTTCTACGTATGTACCAATCTTTTTATCTGTGAGAAACTGAGCGGAAATAACCTGAAGTTAAGAAAATATTTACATTTATTTACTATATATTAAAACAATGATATATGTGTGGTGTGGGGGTAAAAGTATTTTACATAATTTTTATATCTAAACTAAAATAATATACATTTTTAAAAATCTTTTCTTTTATACATTGTTTTGTAACAATATGGAAATAAATTATTTATTAGTTCTTTAAAGATAAAATGAATTAATGTTTTCAAAACTGAAACAGAGGTTGATATTTTGATTATTTGTAATATAATGTAGAATTAAAACAGCAATCACAGATCCATTTTAATATGTGAAACATTCTCTAATTAAAAAGAAAATATTGTAAAGTTTTTATGTTACATTTTGAATACAGCAACAAATCAATTACAGAAATGACAATTTTGTGACAAATGCTCACCCGAACAGACACTGTTCCTGCTACAATCCCATCTACAGTAGACTCAGCAAATGGGTCAAAACGTCGATCACTGCGTCTCATAAAATCGGGTTTCAAAATGTACCCACATCTCTTGTTGTACTCAAAGATACCCAAGTTAATTTGCATTGCAAGATCTAGAGACAACAACAACAGATAGGTAAATAAAAATCCAATGACAAAGAAATTTCTCAAAAAGAATGAGAAATTATAAAAACTGGATCTAATCTGTGTTGCTGGATGTTAAGAATTAAAAAAAAATTAATATATTATTGTTAGATAAATGTACCCGATTCAGACGCTAATACTTTAATTTTATTTGTTAATACATCAGTTAAAGATGTAAAGTATACTTTTGTGCAATCAACAAATTATCTAAATAAATTTTATTAACTTTGCAAATGATTTTTTTTAATTTGTCACAGGATAATAATTTTTGTTAATATTAAAGTATGGCAATATAAGTAATATTGAATAAATAAATAAAAAAATAATGAAATTAGGTGCAACATGATTGTACAACCAGTGTATTACATATATATATATATTATGTTCATAGCTAATACCAGCATAAATAATACTTTATCAACTTTAACTGCTTACCCAGAGTCTGAAAATTGAGAGCCACCAACTGACACCCTGCATTCCAAAACACCTGAAACATTGACAGTATTTGACTTAGTTACTTTTCCAAACATTAAATAAATACAATTATCATAAAATAAACTAGCAATAATAACTCAAGGAACAAATGGATATTAGTTTTACAGTAAGTATTTCTTCAATCAATACATAATCCACAACAGTATAAATGCAATGTCAATAAATATATAAACAAGAAATTATAACCCAGGTACTAAATACAATAAATATAAAAATACCTGGGGCATGAAATTACTGGAGTCAACTCTGGTTCCACGTGGGTAAA
This sequence comes from Chrysomallon squamiferum, assembly GCA_012295275.1. Classification (NCBI taxonomy): domain Eukaryota; kingdom Metazoa; phylum Mollusca; class Gastropoda; order Neomphalida; family Peltospiridae; genus Chrysomallon; species Chrysomallon squamiferum. Next base: position 33,794,690 of record CM022665.1, on the reverse strand, counting down.
TTCTGCTGAGCTGGTATTTATTATAACTGAAAACAGTTAAGTACAACAAAGAAGAAAGTAAACACAAAAAAAACTTTATCAAACAAAAAAAAAAGATAAAAAAGAAAGAAACCAACTCACCTATCCACAAAAGAACAAGAATAAACACACAAATATTCATAAATAAATAAATAAATAATAACCAATCTATATTCAGTCTGCTGAATTTTTTTTTATAAATTATATTATTGTTATTATTATTATTAAATTTTCTTATTTTCAATATATTTTTTATAAATACATGATCAAAAAATATTATTTGTCAGGGAAGGCATGTTGAATTTGCACAGTGGACCTTGTTTTTGAATAAAATGAAATTTCAAAATTCTGTTTATGAAAAGGATACTTGACAAATTCAACAGGAAATTCTTTCAACAAAGCTGTACCCTGTGTTTCCACAAAAGATGAAATTTCATAAAATCGTCTTCTCTCTGAAAACACAGAAGATTCATCATGAAAAGAGCATAAGCATTTGTTTTTTTGTTGAGATTTACTATTAAATATTTTGTTTCTCAAAATAAAATTCAGGTGTCAAAATGTTCGTACAATTATTATTATTTAACAATGAAAAAAAAAATGTTGATAAAAATCAGAAACCCGAGACATAAAATAAAAAGTAACCCCCCACCACAAAAATGAAAACAAAAAACCCAACCAAACAAAAAAACTCCGACAGATCCCCGCCTGAACAACAACTAAAAACTGAACAACAATCCATCTTATAAATATTAAAAACTTCTGAATAGTAAACTATATATCAAAATAAATAAATAAATAGGTAAATAAGTAAAAAAATTAATAATTAAGTAAGTGAATTTAAAACCAACAAAAATTAACAAAAAGAAGAAAGAAAAGATTTCCTCACGCCAAAATAAAACTCCTCATACAACTATTTTAGTAAATGTTCAATAAATCATGAAATCCTCTGTAACATATAATCAAGAATTAAACATTTCAACATGTTATTAACATTGACTATATAAAATATACTTACTTTCTGCAACCTCAAATGAATGGAAATGAACAGGCATGATATAGTTGACAAGTTCTGACATCTCACTGGCTGCCTCTGCCTCTTTCCCAGCAGTACCCTGTATTTAAAAAAAAACAAAATATTATATATATTATAAAAAATGCATTATCTATATACTGTTATATTTTAGCTATAGCATACTATAAAACTTTACCATGTATTCAGAATATATTATTTTTATGTAATGTAGTTCACAGATAGTTATGTTTTAACTAGAGGATATTTTAAAATGTAACCAGGTATAAAAAAATATGTATAAAACTATTGTTTAATAAGCTTCCACTTTGTCTCCCTTTTAGGAAATCTGAGCTAAAGCTTCTTTAGTTTTGTTAAAAAATATACCTTGTTCAGTCTATCACGATATCAGAACTTAAAATAGAAGCATTAAAACATATCATAACAATATTATTTTATTGACAAGGGTTGTTGTGAATGATTGATTATGCATCACCCAAAACAATAACATAATAACTTGGAAGTACAGTGTTTTATCAGGCCATTTACTCATAGTACACTTTAACTTTACAGATTTAAAGAAGGTTTTCCCTACCCTTTCTCTCTTCTCTCGCTGTCGTCGGTACTTCTCTTCTTCTGTCATGATGTCAAGGGCAACATCATCTTCATCGTCACTTGATTCTGATTCACTCTCATTCATCAGCTCTTCCTCACCACTGACTGGTTTCACACTGTCACTCTTCTCGCCATCACTGGACACTGGACCTTTCTCCACATTCTTCTCTGGAGAGCTTGGAGCTGAACAACAGGACTTTTCCTGGATTATTCCCCCTTCTGTTGCATTAACAGGCTTATCAGAATTGTCCTCACTTTCTGTGTTTGAGATCTTTTGTTTTTGCTCTTTTGTAGAACTCTTACTTGGAGTGCCTTGTTTTGGCTGATGGTGACCTGAACAGAGAACATCAATATAAGTGAAGTGATTATTTTACAGTATGTTTTTATTTATGACTAACAGCTGTGTCAAAACTCTCACTTTAAAAAATTAACATTTGAAATATTATAATTTATAGTTTGGTTTAGAATAAAGTAAAGAATTAAAAAACTAACAACAATAACAATTTCTAAAATACTACTAACACAGTAAATAATTTTACACTTTCATTAAAATTAAACCAAAGGTATCAAAATATAAAATCTGTTATATATTTTAAACTAAATTTCTGTAATTATTAATTATTTTTATAACATTTTTGCATATTTGTATTTTTAAACATACACACTTTGATTTCTAATTTTTATTCTGAGTGCTGAATGATATTTAATGTACACTGAGGTAACTTATATGTCAACATGTCAATACATACGTCTGTGGTGAACATGCTGTTTCTTGTTCTTCACTAATATCTTTTTTTTCAGCTGTTCAGGACTAGGCAGTGGCACATCACACTCAAGCTATAATATTATCAAATATAGGCTACATTTCGATACACAGTATAGTTATTTATAATATTTAAAAAATAATGATGATGATGATAATGAAGATTATGATATTAGTGAAAGTAATAATGATGATAGTAATAATAATAATAATTTTGTGAAACTTTACCACTGGCATAAAAAATCAGTATCAAACTATAATTTTAATAATGACAAAGAAAACATTTTGGAAAATATTTTTAATTGTCTGAATACAGAAAATGAGTGAAGGTCAGACTGACATAAACTTTTTAATTTTTCATAACAAAAAATATTGTAAAAGTATATTTTTATATTTGGAAATTATAGTTTCTTACTGGATGATCTTCTAGTGTGGAGGTCAACAACATATCTCCTAATATTTCTTTGCAGTAGTTGGCCATCTTTGCCTGTTGCCTTGGTCTGAAAAGAAACAAGATGTTACTTACCAAAGAATTTTGATAAAATCAATTAAATGTAATGGTAGAAGTGGATTAATTTAATAATTAATTACTGATAATGTAAAAGCCACACCATCACCTCTGTAATTGATGATCTAAGTAGAAAGATGTGAATGTGAGGGTACAAATAATTAATCTGAATGTCTGTAATTAATTTTAAGTAACTATATTTTATATAGATGTATATTCTTGTGTTTTTATGTTTTAGATGTGTCTGTGTTTATATTTTTGTATTTGTATATGTATTTATATTTTCTTTTCTTCAGTGTTGACCATCTAATTCATAAGCTTTTGTTTTAATATATGCTGTCCTATGATTTATTTTCCTCTATAAAATAAATGTATAGCAGCATCTAACATGATGATAAATTTGAAAGTGCTCTGGCAATAGCAGTGGTTAAATATTAAAAACAAAAGAAGATACTTACGAGCAATGGTTTTCGAAGGACAAAATTAGCGGGTATTCTGATGTTTTGAAGGCACAGAGTGCAATGGCTTCTATTACATCCTAAAACAACACAATTTAAAACTATTAAATATTTTAGAACACCACATATATTAATATTTAAAACATTATACAAGTCTTGTACAATAATAACATGCATACATAATTTAAAATGTCAAAGAAATTGATTTGAATTAAAAGAAACAGTCCAAAAATATATACAAACTAATAAATCATACTGAGCAGATATGATTTGTAGCACTTAAGTTTTATAACAAGTTAACTGTTGTAAGAAAGAAACTTTAGACAGAATGATGTGGGCCATAGTTCTGTTACAGTACACATGTACAGTTAAAGATAAATTACAACAATAATAATAATTTAACAGAATCTTCTAACAACAATATACTTTTAAAATATTTTCAGTGCTCATTATGAAGCATATTTTAAAAAATAAATAATTTGCCTTTGAAGAATTTAACTGTGGAAATTAAATCCATAAATTTTAATTTGACTTACTTTAAATGGGATTTCAGTGCACATTGTAAAACCATGTGTTATGATTGGTTCTTCATCAGCACCTTTCCCATCCCAACAGTCAAGTTCAACACAGCGACAGCCACTGAGTAACACCTGACAATACACCTCCACTGATGACCTGCCTGTCAGCTGATGTCCTGTCACAGGTAACACATTATTTATTTAACACCTGACAATATACCTCTACTGATGTCCTGTCACAGGCAGTACATAGTTTAATTAATACCTAACATTACAATTCTGCTGATGTCCTGTTATAGGTAAGACACTGTTCAAACATTTAAAATAATAGTTTAATTAACGTCTGACAGTACACATATTGTAGGTGCTGACAAAATAAAAACATGTTTCTGATATATAAGTGTTTTTTGTTAACCATTGAAATGTTTGTAAAAAGTTGATATTATTTTTTTATCTGTGAGATACCTGTTATATGAAAAATTCATGAAGCAGGAAACACATCTGTGTATTTCTTTTTTATCAGTGAGATGTTATATGAAGAGTTGATGAAGTGGTAAAAAACATTTGTGACATACTGATATTTTTAACCTGTGAGATATGTTAATGAAGATTTGATTGAAGTAGTGAGACATGTTTGTGACATATTGATATTTTTTTTATTTGTGAAATGTTTTGAATTTTTACCTGTGAGATATGTATTATGTGAAGAGTTGATGAAGTAGTGAGACAATGGCTGAGTCATGTCTTCACTGAGATCAAGTTTTTCCGGAGGAATTAAGTTATTTTCTTCACTCATCAAAAATTTGAGGAATCCTTCTTGAGACAAATGACCTAATAATACAAAAAAAGCCTGAAAACTTTAAATTCTTTTCATGGTTATGATCTACAAGAAGAAAGAATATATATATATTTGAATTAATAATGAGTTATGAAATTATTTATTTTAATGAACTTAAAGAACAATAATTACAAACTTTACTCGTCATATTTGTTTTTAAACTATTCATGATTTCATGATGTTAAATCATAAATAAATAAAATAAAAATGAATAATGTATTTAAAATAATACTGATATTTGTCATTACTCCACAATAATAATAATAATAATAATAATAATAATAATAATAATATTATTATTATTATTACTTTTATTATTATTATCATCACTGTTCCTATTAATTAGAGTAAATCTACATCTTTACTAGACTGGGTCTTGTGTTATTAATATGTTTTTTCATCATCTAAGTCATGTAATTATAGAAACACTTAGTTTAATGCAACAGTAAAACTATAGTAACATAGAACTAAACTATAAACAAAGACATTCCTTTGAAAAAAAAAAAAAAATCTAATAGCAAAAAATTTCAAGTGAACAATTTAAAAATGAAACAATGAATTTTGCTATCAAACATAATGGAATCATGCTCTCTAACAAATTAACAAAATTCACTGGGACATCAAATATATACCTTACTGTGTAATAAATGTGTATTAATTAATGATATTTAAAATATATTTTTTAAATTTCAGAACTCAAGAAAACTTTCTAAATGCCATCTACAACAATGTTCTTTTAATAAAAAAAGTTAAGAAAGATTTTTTTAAATCATTAAATGACAAATGCTTTATACCTCTTTTTCTTCTGAGAGTAAATTTCACCCTTTACTTGCCAATAAAATACTGTCCTAATCGATAACTGTATCCATAGCCAAAAACAATTCAATTCCAAGGCATGACTTTAATGTTTCGTCTTAAAAGTTTATTTATCTATTATAGGTAAAAAAAACATAGTTCTTGGGAAATTATTATTATGGCTTACTTTTACTTGCCTCTTAGTTGTTTAAAAACAAAAAAACAAAACAAAAATAATAATTCTCCCTGATATTATCTGTTTTAACATCATCTGTTTTATTTTCTTTGTTTTGGGTCATTATTTTTCTCAAGTAAAATATCAGTTATCTTCCTTGAAAGACTTCAATGCCATTATTTTCAGTTTTGGAGTTGTCTCCCTGGAAAAGGTTTAGATGTACATTATAATGAATTATAAATCACATTTTGAAAATTGTCTATGCATACTGGTATCAGTTTTATATAAAGAATTTATTTATAATGTTAATTTATCTCAGAATTTTATATTGTCGTTCTTAAAATAAAAAATATAAAATTATTACTGTTTCTAAAATCTACATTGCATTATTTTTTTAAATTCTTTTAACATAAAAAAAAACAAATACAAAAATAAAAACAACAAATGAAACAAACAATAACTAATGTAATTATTAAAAATGTAGCTTTTATGTTTTTTATTTTGTTTTTAATGAAGTTGGTAAACTTTAGCTTACCTTTTCTTAGTTAATAAGCAAATAAATTAATAAAACTATTATTAAAAATAATTCAAATTCTTATTTTAGAGAGAATGGAGAATTTTTTTTTTAGCAGTTTTACAGTTAGTTAATAATAAGCAATTGAAACAGTAGATTATTTTCAGATTTTAAATATTCTATGTTAGTGCTTGCTTCACAGAACAAAATAAGCTGTTGATAAGAGTTATACTTGTTACAGCACATGTATCATGACTGGTAAATTATGACTCTTGTCACTATATTTTATATCTATATTTGAAATCACAGTATTTGTTATATTACAATCTGATGTCATTATACAATGAATAGTGGCCTAATCAAGTTTTCTTAATATGAATTTTATATCAAATAAATCTTTATTTATTACATTTGTATCTATACTTCACAGTTAAACTATATTTATATCTAAATTCTGTATCATTAGAACACTGCATTTTATGTTTAAATTTCATATCAGTTAAATGCTATATTTTATATCTAAATTTCACATCAGTTAAATGCTATACAGTGGTACCTTGACTTACGAGTTTAATTTGTTCCATGACTGAGCTCTAACTCAATTTGCTCATATATCAAATATATTTTCCCAAGTGAAATTAATTGAAATACCATTAATCCGTTCTGTCCCCCCAAAAAAGCAACCCCAATTTTTTTCATATGTCTTTAAATAAGAAAAATGTATTAATGAATAACATTGTATTATAACAAAATAAAAGAGAATGTAAAGAAATAAATTGGTTTTGTAAAGTGTACAAGGTTAGGGTTTTTCCATCTTTTCATGGACAGAGGTCTACAGCTTAGAAATTATTTTAATGCCTTTTGCTGGAGATAAGCCTTTATTGACTCCTTCTTTCTGCTTCAGTGTGGTACACATCGTAGAAGTACTATGCTCGTACTGACTAGCCAAGTGGACTACATGCACACCTCATTTGTGTTTTTCTATATTTCATGCTTTAATTCAATGGACATCATCTGCTTCTTCTTCTCAGCATTGTCCTTTGCACTCACTTTCTTAGGATCCATGGAAATTTGTCAAAACATTGCACAAAATGCAAGCACAACACAACAAAGATGTTTCCAACTGAAGTAAATGAGTGAGTCGTGGGATGCTGGGCGGATGTTGTGTTGTTCGTTGCATCAACTAGCGGCGGTGTTTCTGAAGCTCACTCGTAACTCAGATTTTGGCTCGCAAATCAAAGCAAAAAATCGACCAAGTGACTGTTCATAACTCGGAAAACTTGTAAGCTGCAGCACATGTAACTCGAGGTATCACTGTATTTTGTATGTAAATCTCACACAAGTTAAATGCTATATTGTATATCTAAATTACACACCAGATAAACACACTGCATTTAGAATCTATATATTATTAGACAACACTAAAACTATATTTATATCTGTATTTCATATCAGTGTTAAGTAATGTTAATCTTTATATATTTCTTATATTTTAAACTCTGCATATGTGCATACAACACATTAGCTTAGAGATCTATTTATAAAAAAGGAATTATATTTTTCTGATGTGACCAATCCTATCATTAACCAAGTGTGATAATCTGTAATTTGGATACAATCAAATTTAAATAAACTGAAATAACTGTAAATAGATCAACTAAAATAAATGCATGTTATGAAAATACAGTAATAAAATGAAAATAAAACATTCTATACACACAGAATTAATTTGAAAAAAAAAGAAAGAAAAAAAAAAAATTGGTTATATATACATAAAGCAACATGGTAAATGAACATTCACACAAAAATATAAAAATATATTTGTTTAAACCTCACATGCATATATAAGCCAAAACTATAATATAGTATTTTGTCACTGGTGCACAATCTTACCTTTTTCTGGAAACAAGAAAACAGGAAAAAACAGTTATAAAAACAATTTCCTTAAGATATTTTAACAGAAAATACATTCACTAAAAACAGTGTATATACATATATATTCATGTATAAATGTATGTGCACATGAACACACATACTCATTTGCACACATACACACATACTAGCACACACAAACACAGAAGCACACATACATGAATACATTTCATACTTTTACAGTTTATCAAAATATTCTCTGTATTAAAAATCCTTTAACATAAATTTAGTAATTTGTTTAATTATCATTATTAATTATATCAGTTAGGAAACAATCAGGTTTTTCCATGCCTGTAGGCTCCAAACTGCAATTCCATAATAACCATAAAATTCTCAGAATACACACTAATGCAACAAACCACCTGTTTTAAACTGCAAAATAGTCATTATTAAGAAAATGTTATTAAGTGAAAGAGAATACTTCTATTAGCTACATATCTGTAAAAGATACTTTGATGTGCTAACAACAAACCTTTTGCAGCCATTCCATGCTTGGTTTCATATGTGTCAATTAGGGCCTGAGCTTGTTCCTTGGTATAAAATGGGTACAGGATCTCATTAAGTCGAGGATCTCGCTGATGTTTGTTCAGAAACTCTTGAAACTGTTCAACAGTTAGGTATGGCTTCTTCTTTGCTCCACTGTTAATAAGAAAATAAATTATAAAACAAAACAAAACTGAACTAAACTGAACTAAACTGATATATCCAATGTAATCAAATCAATGTGGAATAAAATAAAATAATATATAACAATACTATACACTGCAATGCAATAAATTAAATTAAAGAAATATATGAAATAGCAAATTAAAGGTTTTCAGTAGCAAGATTTTGTTTGTTATCTAAGGGGAGGACACTGTTATTATCATGTTCTTTAAAGAATAAAATAGCAAAAACAACAAATAACAATCTAAAACTACATCAACTGAAAAACCAAAACAAACAAAAACCCCACATATAACAACAAATATTAATAATTTGTCAAATATTACATTAATTCTAAATTCTTATATTTAAAATTGTTTATTCAGCCGATCAAAAAATATCAGAATAAATTAATTTGAATTCTTAATTTGGATTCCAGAAAAAAAAAGCTTAAGAAACAATAAAATTTTGTATCTATCTATATAAGTTAAAAAAAATATATATTAAAAAAATGAAAAAAAAAAAAAAAAGAAAAGAAAAAAATGAATGAATGCATAAATAAATAAATACTAATATTTGCACATATTCAACTGAACAAATTTATTACCAAATTATTTACATTTTTGCACAGGCTCTATTTTTAAAAATAAAAAAAATGTCCAAAAATTGGAAGGCTAAAATCAATTTGTATTTATCTTCTACAATGCACATTTACCATGCACTTAAAATCCTGAAATATTTCAGTCTTATGACATTCTACATTTAATTCTGGTGGTGTCAAATATCAATCTGTAGTTCATTATTATTATTAATTTTTGTGATACAAACCTTTGCACTGTCTACAAGACTCAATGATATGACAGTGGATTCATTTTTTTTTCTTAAATTACTAAAATTATAATCAATCATTTTTTTTTGTCTCTTTTTCCATGTGTTCATTTTGGAGTTGTTTTCTTTAAAATTTAAGAAGAAAAATCAATTTTTAAATGTCAAATTTATTTGTCAAGAATATTTAAAAACAAAAAATTGAGATAAAACCAATTTCAAGTATTCTGACTATGATGATTTTGTTTTCATTCTGATTTTTAAATGTTACAGATTTCTGTTTTGAATGGATAATAAGTGAAACAGTATGCACATTTCAGCTACTCTTTGAATCTGAAGAACATTTTTGTATTCACATAATTAAAACAATAATGTATACATTTTTTAAAAGATTTCTCTCAATACCTCTTTTTTCAAGTACATTTTTAAATATGTTTTTAATAATGATATAAAAGACAACCTGCTGCTGCCACATAATGATTATTCATATCAACCTGCAACAAAGAATCTTTTACATCCCTCATTCTATAGGCAGGAATGCATAAACCATGGTATAAAATAAACCAGCATTAGCTAGAACAAGAAACCGTCAATGAACTAGTGATCCTTAAATCAATAATGCGTCAGACAAGTTCTCTAACCATTGGGCTGCAAGCATACAAAGAAAGACCAGCAGTTAACATATTCCATTCTGTCTAAACCAGAAGCAGATTAACCCAATTCATCAACATTTTGTTTTTAAATGTCTCAAACTGTTTTCTATGAAAACTACATTTAATCCAACTGTTTGTCAAACCCAGTGTCTTTGGCACGTTCTGGAAGTAAGCCAGCCGCATCCAGGAACTGACCAAAATTTTAAGAAAGGAAGACATTTCGACTTTGATACAGTTTTGAAAATTACATTAATTATATTACTGCATAACAGAGGGAGTGCGTACTGGGTATGTCAGCATGTGGATTAAATCTAATAATAAAGCCTAATATAGCTTATTCTAATTATTTTATTTCACAATGGGGCTTAATAAATTTAGACAAAAGTAACTGATTTTACCAGTTCAAAACACATATAAATATATATATGTAAATAGAGTATGAATTTAATTATTTGTTAAATCTATTGTTAAGTAATGTGCAAGATTCAGTTACTAAGTTATTAATTACACTCACACACACAATTTATATACATACAAATATTAATAATTAAAAAAAAATCAAAGAATTCAGAAAACAACAAAAAAACATTTAAAAAGAGAAAGAAAACAGCACCTTAAGAAGAGAAATTTGCTTCTTATGAATATTATGAGCCCTTTAAATGAATGAAAAATACTTTTAGTGATTATTAACAGGAGATATCCCTTTCAGCTGAACCACAATTTAACCACCTGTACGTTTATAAGTATCTTTAATATCATATTAAACAGAAAAGATAATAAATGACAATTTAATTAAAGATCTTTTCTTTTTCTTTGCTTTGAGTGAACAGATGAATTACTTGTTTGTAGTCAGTCATTAAATTCCAGTAGAGAAATAATTAATTGTTTTAATTAAATGGACATACATTTCATCAAATATTTTGTCCACTTCTGTTCTTCCAGTGAGATGACGGTAGAAATTGAAATACTGCTCAAATGTCAACTTGTATGGGTCAATATTTCCATTCTGAAAAACAAAATATCAAATGTACACACAGTGCAAGGGAAAATTAAAACAAAATCAATTCATAGTTTACTGTAGGCATGTATTTGAAGCAATGGATTCTTTGTTAATGATAATATAAAAAATAATTTAAATGGTTTTTTTTTCTACTTTTATTTTCTCCAGAAACTGAAATTTGAAGTAAAAATTAAAAAATAAACTAAACTAAAAATTCATTAAACTAAAAAAACAAACATTACAAGAATGCATTTAAAATGAAAAATAAGCAAATACATAATTTAATGAATATTTGCTCAAACAAAATTTAAACTTAAAATTATGTAAAAAAAAAAAATTTCAATAAATAAAATTAATGACATTTATAAATAAATTTAGAGAAAAAATTGATAAACATGAAAATTAATGAAAACATAAGCAAACAAATAAATAAAAAAATATATATATATTTTGCGTGTGCGTGTGTGTGTGTGTGTGTGTGTGTAACATTACACAGACAGTAATAAACATCTGCTATAAAAATAACATTCAACAATAACTTGTGAAAAATAACATTAATTTTTTTTTTTATCAGAAATGAGGATCAAAATTCAAAAGAACAAATCAAACATAAAAGACTGGTCAATATTCATTTTAGCGTCTTCTCTTAAAAAGAAGTATCTGAAAAGGGAAATAACTGACATGATCAGCAGGAAATGGACGTATTTGACTTCAGGTTTATGAGAAAGTCAATGAAATGTCACCAAAAATTCAGGAGCTAGATTTCCTGCAGGTGAATGAGAGGAACTATAAAAACAAAACATTAACATACTGAGATAGGGATCTCACAAAAGTTTGATTTAGAAATAAATTGCAGAGACTGCTTTTTGTGTTTAATGTGAAACAAAAGATTAAAAATGGCTGTAAATCTGTGGCATATGTAAGAACAAAAAATAATCCTTATAAATAAATGAATAAATAAAGATGGTTAGAGTGATAGATCAGTGGTTGAATGAATAAATGCTTAACATCATACAAACACATTTTAATGCTAATCAAAATTCATGCAACATCTAGAAAATGATTCTCAGTGTCCCAGGTCACATTTCTCCCCTTGTGACTCCTGGCTGCCACAATTCCTCCAAATTTAAAATCATATCTATATGAGCATACAGTGTAGAATTAGGCTGGCCAGACATTCTGCTTTTAAGCATTCTGTCTTGCAGACTGTACCACCTCAAGATGGAAGTTGATTTGTCTGTTGTTTTTATATAATTTTCCTTACATAGGTGTGTGACAAAAAGGTACTTTTTGCTATTACCCTGCATCTCAGTGGCTGCATTGGAGTTTGTAGCCAACTGACATACACCAACTACAGAATAGTGATGTTACAAATACACACTTCAAAGCATATTTTGTATATTTTATACAACTTTTTATATTTCAATATGTTTAATTTAGGCTAAAAATTATTTTCTAGAAATATTTTTCTTTTTGGAAATAAGGAAATGGCCACCCTATGTAAAATACATTGTTTACCGGTATGTTCCCAAAACTGGCAGTCCCCAGATTAGGTAAGTGGTGAGGTGTTCTAATCTGCTTCCAGAAATGGGAAAACTGGGTGAGCAATTAAGGTCAATTTAGACGCATGGGGATAAGGAGATGTGTGAAGAACAGATGGGGCGTTTAACAAGATTAACCTTAATGAGCAGTGAAGAGCAGAGGTGAGCTGGAATAGAGACTGCAAGAAAATTAATGTTTGGAGACATGAAATTAATGTTATATCTCAGTAAAATTTGGAGACAGGAAATACTACCAGAAGACAAGCACAAGCTGTACAGCTGGGATTGCAGTACGTCATGTGTACCCAGGACACGGCTTCCTACTTGTCAGCTTGCGGTGGAGTGTTTTCTGGGACATTTCTTGTGTAAAGTATGACTGAATGTGCTTTCAAATTATGGACAAAATACTGTTTAAGAAAAGTACATCAATTAAGGTGATGTTCCATCAATTAAGGTGACGGAACACCAGTTAGTAAGGGTGAGAAATAAACTGCCAGAAATGGAACAACTGGTGTGTCCAATTAAGATGTGTTATAATCTCACTGCCAGATTCAGGAATGCCAGAATCACAAATAAGCCTGTTTACCAGTCCCACTTCGGATTAAAATTCCTGCCATGAAAGCCAAGTGGCTACTGGTTGTGTTTATTTCATTTCATATTAAACTTTCTCACTATATATCAATCATGTGTATTTTATCATAAACAACTATGTGAGATATGAAATTTAAAGCCACCAATCCAGCAAATTCTTATTTGTTAGAGGCAAATTATTTTGTATATGCACCTTCCCATAGTTAGGAAAGGTCACTGATGAACTATAAAATATAAAATAGCCAAATCAACATATTAAGGAGAAACCCCTTTATGTCTTGGCAAAGAGATCTACCACTGAACTACAACTTATTCAAAACATGATCTGTTATGAATAAAATAAATAAAATGACCTGCTGTTTTTAATAAACCACAACACAGATCCAGAAATGATCTGTATTTTTATTTTGTTTTTTTTAATGTCAGTTATAAATGTTCTATTTATGGTTTTGGATGATAGGACAGAATAATATTAAGTTTAAAGTAGCAGCAGTCTATTGTCATTATAAATTTCTACATACATTCTTTGATAACAGAAAAACTATTTATTTATGACATCACAAAAGTAGTATTCCAAAAACAAAACACATTTTTGATACACACACACACACACACACATGTATATATATATATATACATAAATATACACTCACATATATACACAGATATAGACAGACAGATAGATAGATAGATAATATAACAAAATAAAATAAAATAATATTAAAATGACAGTATTTTTTAGATTAAAAAAATTGAAAAAACAAAAATACATAAAATATTTATCTCCAGTAAACTGTAAAAAAGAAAAATACTGGAATCTAATCTATTCTCTACACTAGCATGCTAAGATTTATTGTCTCAATTCATCTAATCAAAGACTCACATTTAATGTATCATTTCTTAGTGTAATTGGAGTTGTTAATGTAAGATGACTAAGGATACAAACAAACCACAAGATCATGCACTTAACATTTTTGTAAGTGTACACTTTAACACAGAAACACTACATTTACAAACTTTAACGAGTTTAAATTTCTATTGTCTTTCATTACATCTATAGTGGTTATTGTATTTAACAATACATATTTAGATCAGTTTTTGAAAACAGGAACATTTTGAGAATGTACTTATATTAATGAATGAATGAATGAATAAATTTATCAAAATAAAATAAATAAAAATAATAAAAGAGAAAAATAAACTATTGTTTTTGCTGAAATTATTATTATTTATATTGATCAATTAAATTTAGTTAATTATTTTTGTTAAATATATGAAATTCTTAAATCATATGAAATGTGAAACATGGTAACTCACACCATACAAAGTAATATCAAAGCTATACAGGTATATGGAAATTTGATCTGCTTTAAGTAATCCTAATAATTAATATGTATGTGTCAAAACCTGCTAATTTTTGTGTAACTAACATCAAATTATCCAATAAGATAAAGTAAAAAACATTTTTCCATTTAGTTTTCAACAATAACTGATAAATGATAAATCTATTCCTTCTAGTTATAGAAAATGACAAAATGGGAAATCCATGCTTTATAACTACTAATATTACTTTAAAAGAGATTGAAAAAATGAGAATTTAAAAATCTATAGTTAAGAGATTAATTTTTCTAAACATGTATGTCTGTACCATGTAGGTTCTATATTACCTTTTTGTAACTGAACACCCATAGGGCAAATACAGAATCTCTCTCTGATAGTTCTTACATAACTAACACCATCAATGCCATATGGTTGTGACATTACCTTCTTACAACTAACAGAGATTAATGAGGTGATGGTGGACTGAACATTTCTTTCTTTCTTGTATTTAAATCTTTCAAAGTGTCAGGAGCAATGTAAATAATCTGACCACTAATGGAAACTGATGTACTTGGCTGCCTAACTTCCACACCAGTAATGGATGTTTTGGGAAATGAAAGAAAATTTCTTTTCTCATGATTTACTGCTTTTACAAAATGACAAGTGTCTTGATCAGACAAGAGTGTTAATGGAGGCAAGGCAAATTTTTCTCCTTCATCTATAGTTAATAATGGTAAATCACTGATGTGTTCTCTACAGTCAAACCCTGACATGGAATGCAACCAGAACTGGTCTTATGAGTAAAAGACTTGGCCTATACTCAAGGCTGCTTGGTTTCTGTTCTATAATGTTAATGGTCTCTATACAGTAGCATAATGGTCACTATTCAAAGGTCAATTCCAGTAAAAGGATAAGTATGTCCCCTATAAACACACACACACACACACACGTATCTTTCACACATGCACAGATGAATGAGTACATTCATACATATAGACACATTCATACAGATGTACCTAATGTAAAAATGAAATCATTCTGGAGGATATTTTAACTGTGGTATGCATATTTAAATTAGATACATCTCTATGAACGTGTCTGTAGGCAAGAACGTTCTAGTGCATCTATATATATACATATGTATGAATCTGTGTATATATATGTGTGTGTATATGTATGTGTATATGTATAATATTAAACTCTGATATAATATTGAACTTTGTAAACAAAACCAAGTAGCTGAGTGATGCTATATATGTAACAATATTGTATGAATAAACAGTATTTTCAAAAATACTTTTACATTTTTTTAACAAAGCAACTATACTGAAAAAAATAAAGAGGGTGCCATTTTTTCCAAATCTACACAGTACCATTTTTTTCCATTAATGTAGTGGTTGAAGAAATCTGCATTAACATCAAACATATTCTGGAAGTTTCACTTACAATGTAATAAATTTTACATAAGTGATAATAAAAGTACACATTAAGGTAAAATAAAGTTATTTTACAAACAGGTTCCAATAGTGATCAATGAAGAGCATACAAGTTTCACTACTGGCAAAATTAAATAAAGTCATGTCTGTTTATCTCAATCAACTGTTTAATCTTTTACGAGTCTGACATTGTACTAAGAAGACTGAGGACAACAATGCAAGAATCACAATGATTTATGTCTACATATGCAGATTTCAAGATGATCAGATTTAGAAAAACTGACTTTTGCACTGTATCTCATCAACAAGATAAAACATAATCATTTCATCATTTGTAATGCAATCATCTATTCTCATATAAAGTCACTGTGTTTGAAATACCTAACTGACAAACTGAATATTGCCTTGAATTTTATGTCAAGGACATTAAATATATGTATTAACAAGAAAACAAGGTTCATTCAAGGACATTTAGTTAGTCTACAAGAAAAGGACATTTGAAGGTCATTTACCAAATTATGAAGTCAAGAAGTATTTTAAGCCTAAGGCTCATAATTTCTGATAAAAGAATCTCAACATTCTATATGGCTAAAGATGCAAAGCTATGTGCATTTAATCATCATCTTTAAAAACCTTTTGGAACAAAAATGGAACTACATTAATTTTACAATTAAAACTAGTGATAAAGTGAGGTATCTCTAACATGTATTATATTACCTATTTATAATTAATACATAAATGTTTCCAGAGCTTAGCACACAAATATATCATCTACTGAGCCATATATAAATCTAATAAAATGTATTTATAATTTAACTTTAAATAATAGCCACTGATGAACTGAGAAATATGCACTATGTATTTAGATTTGTTTTTTGTTTTCTTTTGTATAGCTAACAGGAATTTACAGTCAAACTTTGCATGGACTAAAACCATTATCCATTTTATTTGGCTTTGCAGTTTTTTCTTACTTTGAAGAATACTGTTAAAATTTTATCTTTATTCTGTAAAGCTCTTTTTATGTCTTGTTTTCAGAGACGTAAAAATTAAACTGAAGCTCATTTAGCCACTGAAAGTGGAAATAAGTCTGCATCATAAAATTAATTATTTATGTCTGCCCTTTAACTTTGCTTCCAAATATTATTGTATTTTTTATTATTATTAAAGTGGAGATAATAACATTTAGCAAAATACTAATTTATTGATTTATGTCTGAAAGCTTTGATAATGTTTATAAAATATCTGTTTAAACAGGTTTTGTATGAGATGGAATGTAAAATACTAATGTTTTAAAATTTATTTTTGACTCTATTTTTGGAAATATCGTTTTAAGTTACACAAGCTACTTAAAGGAAAACAAGAATATTATTGTATTATATGTTTTTAATATATTTGTGTATAATGGATGATAGTGATGATAAAGATCATGGTGAAGTGTGTATGTAAATGCTTTTATCTGAGTAAAAACACAATTAGAAAGGGAAATAAAACATTAGAACATTAGCTTTAACCTTTCAGAAATCCACAACTAAAAACCTAACAACAACAAAACAGATCATCAGAAAACTATTACAATTCTTGGACATCATATATATATCTTTTTTTTATATATTAAACATTGACAAGCACATATAAACCACTTTTTCCAATTATTGCTATCTGCTTGAATTTAAGTACAAAAGGATTAGATAGAAATTATTCAAAGTCTGCAGTAACAATTGATCTTATTGTGAATGTCAGTCAATAATTTGCAATAATGGAGACAGATATCTGTTGAAAAAATAAAAATAAATTAAATAATCAATTTCCTTTTGCATTAACATGTGAGAAGTCAGTGACATTTATGAAAACAGAGGCTTGTTCAATCCATGTGTTTATTATCTCTTCTTCTTCAACCATTATGTTTTCTCTTTTTCTTCAGCCAACGTTTTCTCTTCTTCTTCAACCAATGAGTTTTCTCTTCTTCTTCAACCAATGAGTTTTCTCTTCTTCTTCAACCAATATGTTTTCTCTTCTTCTTCAACCAATGTTTTCTCTTCTTCTTCAGCCAATGAGTTTCTCTTCTTCTTCAACCAATGAGTTTTCTCTTCTTCTTCAACCAATGAGTTTTCTCTTCTTCTTCAACCAATGTTTTCTCTTCTTCTTCAACCAATATGTTTTCTCTTCTTCTTCAGCCAATGCTTTCTCTTCTTCTTCAACCAATGAGTTTTCTCTTCTTCTTCAACCAATGAGTTTTCTCTTCTTCTTCAACCAGTTTTCTCTTCTTCTTCAACCAATATGTTTTCTCTTCTTCTTCAGCCAATGTTTTCTCTTCTTCTTCAACCAATGAGTTTCTCTTCTTCTTCAACCAATGAGTTTTCTCTTCTTCTTCAACCAGTTTTCTCTTCTTCTTCAACCAATGAGTTTTCTCTTCTTCTTCAACCAGTTTTCTCTTCTTCTTCAACCAATGTGTTTCTCTTCTTCTTCAACCAGTTTTCTCTTCTTCTCCAACCACTATATTTATTATAACCTCTATTTCAGATATAGCTGTTTAATCCAAACAGTACAAATTCCAAGGAAGCTGCTAATAATAATAATGAACAGATAATTCTTTATATGAATTCTGTATTAACAAATCCTCTTTATTTTACCTTTGGAAAATTGAAGTTATTTATATTTCAATAAGTGTTCAATAACCCATTTTTCTTATCTGTCATTATCTTTGAATTTAATAATAATAATAATAATAATAATAATAATAATAATAAAAAAAATATGATTATATTATGTAGAATAGCACATGCAGATGCTGATACACATGCATCCATGATATTTTGTGATGACTGATTACTGATGATTTTTTGTTTTTTATTTTATTTTTTTAAAGTGAAAATCATTTCACTCATGATACTGCACATTGTAGCTATAATTCTATATAGGATGATCCTCTAAGTAATTATATGCTCTGCTGTAGGTAATTTCCACATCTCAGCATGAAGTCAATTAATAAAGTATCAAAGTAAACAAATTTTCATTATCTCCTCCAATGTCTGACCTACTTAAACAGTGTATTGGCAAAATAAGTCATCATGTAGTATGTAGATATACTTATATCACATATACAACAGCTATACTGGCTGTTTTAACATATCGGTGCCTTTTCTTAACCTGTTTTGTTTTTTCTTGAGGGGGGTCCATTTTTGTAAACTGTATTTAACCTTACATAACTAACTAAAACTGCAATGCCATCCAAAAAGCAGTGCATGGTAATTCATTATTTATTTATCGAGTTAATGTTCATTCTGATTAAACATTTTTTGTTTGTTTTTGTTTAAACAGTGAACAGGTTTGAGTAATGATGTCAGTTTCTATAGTACAGTCTGTGTTGTTAGATCAAGCAGAATGATTAAGTATGTGACAAGAACAGCTGGAAACAGGACATTGGTGTAATGGTCACACCAACAGGCACTCAGTCTGTGAATTCATCCAAACATCAACATCAAAATGTCTATAGTATGATACTATGAACCTTCTTTCATACATATTCATTTAACTCACAAATTATCAATTAAATGAAGGATTCCTCAAATATATTTCCAAACTGACACCAGTTTCTGTTTTGCATTGCTGTTGACCAGTTCTGAAAATAAACCTAAGATGTGTCTGATGCTAAGTCAACACCAAGACATCCTCTCCATGTTTACTCTTTCCACCAGACTGGATTACATGAAGATATCAGTAAAACAAAATCCATTAACATTGAAATATGAGACAATATTTTTAGAAGGTTAAAACTGTTCTAATTTCAGGGATATAGAATTAATTAATCTTCTGTTTTTATATTGTAATAATTGTTTGGGTTCAAACAAATTAACAGAGGTGTAATAATTATAACATTTTTCTTCTTTTTTTTCTGCATCAGAAATATGGAATGGCATAAAAGTAAACTAAAAATGTATACTACCATTTTACTATCATGACTGTAATATTATATAAATTTCCTTTTGTATGATAACTTCATAAAACATGAATAAATCAGATACATTAATTAATGTACAGCAAATAACAGCAAAACTTTATAATCATTCAACTATGCCTACTCTTACAAGGATGTGGATAAAACCAATACTGAATTAACCATCTGATTATAACAACAACGACAACAACAAAAATAATAATAATAATAGGTTGGGTTCAAAGTTGATTCCTCAGTGCTAGAACATTCCTGTCAAGATTGCTAATTAACAGGCTCAGAACTCACTGATGCTTCAAACAGAAATGTAATGACCATTTTCAAAGACATCTTCAATGGCCAACAGTGGATAAGTGCAGCCCAGCTACAGAAAGTGTATGCCTGATGGGCACTAGTCAAGGTTGAAAGAAACAGTCTGTAAGATTATGTGAAAATAAATATAAAAAAACAATCTAACTCAATATTCATGAGTTGTTGAAAGCAGTTTCACAAACTGTGTGCATCTTGTCTGTGTAAGAAACAAATGATGCTTGCAATGGAAAAACCATTATATCACTTTTATATCTCACCATTTAAAAATATTTTACAGGCTCGGCCAAGAACAAAATCTTCATACAGAAGTTGCCCATACTGCAGGATAAGACTTCACAAACCAGACTTTTACAAGTTTATACTTAACAAAAGATGTAAAAATGCACTGAATAAATACATGTAAAATATGATCCTAATGCCAAAGTAAGTACTGACAAATTCTATCCAGCCATTTATGTAAACTAATTAACACGTATGTTTATTTGCATTCTGCTTCTTAACAAGTAAAAACGTGTGATCCCGACAACTGATATTTTACAGCTTTATAGGCTGACTAAAGCACACTTATGAACAAATGAATGTTATTAATGGTTCAGAATACTGAAAACTGAACAGATGATTGTCAGAAACACTGTACCTGAAACGACTAAGTTAAATGTAGTATACATCATAAATTATTAATATTTATGACACTTTTTAGTATGTGTATGAATTAGTGCTTTAGGTTTTTTGTTTAAGTAAATGAAAACAAATAAAAAAATTAAAAAACACCTTCTGATGGACAGAACATCAGATGTGTCTAACTTGTACTGGTGATAAATAAATGACAAAATGAATGTTTAACAACAAAATTTAATGTTAACCATAGTGTTTCTTAAATTGGTGAATAGCTACAGGGTGACTGAAGCTGAACTAGTTTAATTAGCACTGTATTTGATATTAGTCTTATAATATGATAGGAGAAATCACTCAAGAAAACTGTTCATAATGAAAAGCAACAAGGGATATTTTATAATTTTATATCCACATTCCCACTAACAGGAAAGAACAACCTATGACACTTCATAAATCAGTGATGAAGCACTGGCTGGAATAGGAAATATCCAACAAATGCACCAATATACAACAAATCCTATAGCGTATTACACTTTAGATAAAAGATCTGACCACTAAGCCACAGCTCATCTTCTTATGAAAATAAAATATCATAAATGGGACCATAACTTTCTCTGTTAATCAAATAGAAACATTTTAAAAAGTGTTAAATTATGTAAAAGCTGGATAACAGAACAATAAACAAGTTTAACCTATATTGATACAAATACAGCAACAAAACTCCAAAGGAAACATAATTGTTACTATCAGTAAAAGAACATGTTGCAATGTTATAACACATTTTTAATGTTTTCCTTGATGAATTTGTACAAGCATACAAATGAGTGAAAAAGAACAAACACTAAGCACACTTGTGAGAACTAGAACATAACAGCAAAAATCCAAATGAACCGTAACTGTTATTATTAATACAGTGACATCTGTTAACGTTAAAACTTTTTGTTTTAATGTTTTCTTTGCTGAATTTGTACAAGAAAATAAAAAATAAAAATAAATAAACTAATTAAAAAATAAAAAATAAAAATAATAAAAAAGCAGTATGTTAACAATTATTGGCAAGGTTAAAACATATTTTTTAATGTTTTCTTTGCTAAATATACACGTGTGTAATATCCAATAAGCCAGTAGATTGTGGGCAGACAAATATTTCTGTGATCAATAATGTTCAAACTCTGGTGCCAAAAACAATACTGGGAAGATGAGAGTATTTCACATTGTTAATGACCCTCACAGAAGCAAGTTAAAAATGTCAGTTTTGCCAAGAATTCTCTCTGTCATCATCATAGGTAACAAAATAACAGACAAAATATGTGATGTGAATATTTCATCATTATAGGTAACAAAATAACAGACAAAATATGTGATGTGAATATTAACACACACAGCCAGGTAGAAACAAAAACAAACTGAATTTATTGATTCAGTGTTGCATACTGATGTGAATGAATAAATACATAAATAAATTAATTAATTAATAAACTAAACAGTGAAAACACACCAATTAAGCATATATGCAGTCTATGTATCAATATTGAAATACATTAACAGTGTATGTACAAGCAGTGATATGGACAGTTTGTTTAGAAATACTAAAACACAAGTACAATATATGTACCAACATTGAAACAAAAACAATTTATGTGCAACCAGTGAAATGGATACAGTATATTTACGTATACTGAAACATATATATAATGTATACCAACACTAACACATAAAACGTTTTATGTACAAGCACTGAAACACATCTAGTATATCTAAAAACAGTGAAACACACTAATAAAAACTGAAAGATATAATGTCTAACAAACTTTAAATTATGCAGTGTGTGTTTAAGCATTTAAACATATAATGGTTGTATCTACATTAAATTCCTTTGTGCTCCAGCCATGAACTGTAGTTGTGCATGTAATTCTTCAGACAATAGCATCTGTTGTCTTCAGTAATGATCAGATAATTGCTTGTTCATGCATGTTTAGTATAATTAAGTGCTATTTAGTATGATATTAACATTGTGTTGCATGGATAGTCTCATGCCACTGTTTGTCACTAATCTCCCCCAAAAAATACACCAAGTTCTTGTCTGGCCTAGGGTCTTGTGTGGTGCCATTCCAGCTAGTTATTTCATAGCCACCAGCTTTGCGGTTTGCTGTTGCTACCAGTAGCTGCATTGTACAAGATCTCTTTATTTACAAGCAAGTTCTTTATAAAGTAAAACCACTGACACATGATAAGATTAAAACAAAACAGAAAAAAAATAGTTTACTGATTAACAAGATAATAAACTTAACATCTTGGCTTTAATTTCTTTTATACATGGAATGTAAAAGCAATTGAGGAAAAAGAAATCCATGTTTAAAGTTTCATGCTGAAGCCAATAAAGAAATTCAGTGGAAATATTCAGCTTCCAAGGACCTAAAAGACATATTTAATGTTGTCATCAAATTAATCGTGATACACTGAAATGTTTTAGACAGATTCAAAGCTATAATATTCATTCTGAAAATGAAATAAAAAAACATACAGCAGTGTCTTCAAAATGGAGACCGATTTCTTCACCAAAAATTGTCTTGATGTTTAAAAATAAATTTAAGAGCTGAAAACAAGAATTTTGTTATATATTCAAACATATAACAAAATGATTCAGCTGATGCTGAATTTTATTAACATATGGATGACCAGTTTATCCCTGTTTTGTTGACTCGGTAAGAATGAATGCTGAATGAATGAATTAAAAACATAAATAAATAAATGAAAATAAATGGATAAAATAATGCATAAATGAATAAATAATAATAATAAAAAATGGAAATGCTCTGAAGTTATCAGAAATATATGAAACAGACAAGCAATAATTTACACAGTGATTAAAAACTTTGATACAAGAAACAATTAGTATTAATCCAATTTTTTAAAAGCTTTATCCTATCCATTTGCTAACCATAATTTTAAAGGAAATTAAGAATAACTAAATCAGTCTTCTAGTTAAATCATTATTTATTTTATTATAAAGAAACATAATTCATAACAAATCAGTTTCTAGTTTTTATCAATCATTATCAATTGGTAAAGTGTAATACTGATGAACAATATTTTTTAAAATGCCAGTTAATTTACCATAGGCCACTTTATTTTTGGAAGAATAATTTATAATAGTCTTTATTAATTTAGAAAATTAAAATTTTGAAGCAAAAACTAGAACAGCAGTTAATTTAGTGTTTAACTTACTTTTCCTGTCTGAAATCCTGCAGCTTCTAGAGAACTTTCAACCTTTTTCCGATCTTCCCGGTTCACTGCAACCATCTTCTGAACACTGGAAGAAATTTTTTTTTATTTAAATACATTTTTTAATATTACTTAAAGTAGCAAAACTGTAAATAAATAAATGAATAATATTTATATATTTTATCATTATTGGCTACTTGATGTCAGATATATTGTATATGTATACAAGTGTGTATGTGTTTACATTTATATATGTATGTATAAGTTTATAATGATAATTTATTGGGAGAGAAAATGATTAATTGTATATCACTAACAATCAGGGTTTTTTCTCTGTATTTATGAGCAGTATTTGATAAATCAACTGTGGGCTAATGTGAATGAAGTGACATAAAGAAAAAAAAGGTGGGATGGCAAATAGCCTGATGTGAGAATTAGGAGGATTGATTCTAGGAACTCTCACACCATATAACATATCACAGCAAGAAATAGAAGAGCCATGTGTCATTATGATACCATACAACATTCTCTGTCTGCTTTGCATGGCATGACATGACAACTAAACCAAAATTACTCAGTCATTTTAATTTCTTTTTCATTTAAAAATATAAAAAAGTATAACACAAAGCCATGGAAGGAAACTTGATGTCAAATTTATTCAATAAAAATAAAAATGATTTAAGATGACAAGTTTAATACGAGTCCTTTATTGGGAATTAATTTTTTTTTTTTTAAATTGGTTTTATTAATAAAAATCTAGAAATGTACTATTGTCAGAAAGAGATGAATAATGTAAAAATGAAGTATCACATCAATGAATTTCAATAATTTATTAAATACTGAAAAGAGTCTGGACAAAGAGTATTTATTTAAAAGGTAAATTAATCACCCACCTCATACAATGTTTTGTATTTCAGTTTCTTAATTATAAAAATACTGAAAAAAATGGCAGGTCAGGTGGCATTGAAAATATAAGCCTGTGATCGGCTAAATTAACAACAATCAAGGGCACCAAAATCAGTGAGAAGACATTAAAATTTTTGTCTATAAAATGAAAATTGATGTTTTCTTCTTCCATTTTTATTTCTGAAAAAAATATCTAAACCTCATTTCAAGATCTCAAATAGTTGTAATAGAATGGTTGCTTTTTCTATAACAATAATAGGTATCAATCATCAATATTTGATATGCTGAAAATGTCAGATGTATGCATAAAAAGTAATAATAACCACTGATCTGGTTTTGTGTGTGTGTATACATTATATATATATAATGTATACACACACACACATATATATAAATAATAATAATAAATAAATAAAATAAAAAATAAAAAAGAAGATATTCAACAGGTAATGCTTAACAGTTTTGAAAGTGTTTATGAAAATACTATTACCATAAATTTAGCTGGATTGATATAATTTATAATAATATAGGTTGCTATAGACTGACAAGTTATTTCATCCTTTCTATTATATCACTATTGTCAATACACCAAGTTTTACAGATTTAGAATGTATTGTATACCATGTCTATAATTCTCCATGGAAATTTGTAATTATTCCATTGTGTCACATGATAAAAATCTAGTATCACATCATCGTTTTTCTTTATTATTATTATTGTTATTATTATTGTTATTATTGATATTGTTATTATTATTATTTATATTTCTGACCTTTTGAAAAAAGAATTTTTCTTTTAGAATTTATTTGTAATTTAATTAGTTTCTTTAAACAGTGAAAAAAAAAATATAATAATAATAATAAAATAAATGAATAAATAACTAAAACAAAAAAAGTAAATAAATAACACCAACAAAATTAATTTATCTTACTTTAAATAACATAAATCTGTAAACTTTAATTTTTTTTTTTTTAAATCTGTTTATTTCTATAAATTAATAAAACAAATATTACACACTCTTAATGATTTTGCATTTTTTATTGTTGATTTAAATTGTTATTTTACAATGATAATTTTTTAGAAAAGTGATAATATGAATATATATGAGTTGTTTTTTGTTATTTTTAATCTGGTGTATATTATGTTTTATATCCACATATATATATATAAAAGATAGATACAGATATAGGATTATTAATATTATTATTATTTGTTTTTTATCCATCACACATATCATATACTTATTGGATTCAAATTTCTAAATTTATTCTGCTGAGTGCACTGTGGTCTAGTAGTTCAGTTCCAATGTAAGACATGATAGGTTGTGGGATCATTCCTTCTTAGTGTGCTTACTGGAGCATTTTGTCTTCTAGTCAGTTCTCCATAATGATATTCATCATATATTTTGCCATTTTTATGACTATTTGAAGATGCTACTACAGAAATTATTTTCCCCGAGGACAGTATGTCACAGAAATAAAAAAAATTCATGTGAGACTGAAATTTTATCAACATTTAATTTAGTTTTTGTCATTAAATAAAAACAAACATTACACTATACAGCTTAGATAGAAAATTAAACCCACACATTAAACAAAAATTTATCAGAATTTCTACATTCAGTTTTCATTCAGACCACATTTTTATTTTTCTGAACATAAATCTGCAACTCTGCTGTCAGTGTTTGAAACAGGACTTGACTTGAGTTGTGTTTCATGTAAAAACAACAGAAAATCATCAATCTTGTGTTTACAGTTTCCTCAAGAGTGAAACAATTAGCTTTGACACTGACGTTTTTTTCTTAATGACATCTTGTTTTACACATCACAGTAGCTACTTTGCTGTTGTCATGTGCACATCTATGGTTTTTGCACATCATTAAATTCTTCTTCAAATTATTTGCAGGAAAATGTAAAAGCTTTTTTTCTGAAATCTTAACATTGAACTATGCTTTAGAGAATACATGATTAATTTTTAAAGACAGAAATAAATATGTGCTTTTTGGATTTTCAAATGAAATGATGTCTTTATTGTTTAACTATTGCTATTTATTGGTCATCAGTTATATTAAAAATATATTTTTTATTACAGTTGGTCTACTTTATACATGGATATATGGTTCCAGGATCCTTAAAAGTATCTAGGGACACTTATAAAATGAAGGAATTTCACCCTGCACATGTTCTGTACATATTCCTTTGTTTTACAAATCTGTAATTAGTATTTTCTTCATGTCTATATATATGTTTTATTGTTATGTTCTAATCTATTTTCATATACAACTGAACAGTTCTGAATATTTACATAAATCTACCATTTTTCCTCAAGCAAACAATCAATCATACAAACATGACTATTAACTTAACAATTTCCATTCAAGATATACTGGCATTTGTACATTCAATCAATTATATTTTTTAATGTCAACATTTGATAACTTGATAAAGACAGCCATTTTTAATTATTAATCCACTTTCTCTGAGATCAATAATGAACTCAGTTTATATGATATTTTTCTTGATATAAATCATACATCTCATTACATTAACTATACAACTGGGAAAATAATAAATAATAAACAAGCAAGCTTTTTCACCTATATGTATCACTAAGAACTGCTAAAACTTAGTTTTAGATGTAAATCATACTAACTATAGTATTCTATCATGCTGTATGTCACCTAAAAATACAGTTTTGTGTTTATCATTTTGCTAATATAAATAAAGAATGACAGTTCTATGACAAGATCTTGAATATACATAGTAGTGACTGGTATTTTCCTCTGTTATACTGTACATGAAAAACAGATAAGAAACCCAACAAAGTGAGTAAATCATTACAAAGTTGTGATATCCATAGTCTGTCAAGGATTTCTGACATTAATATTTATAAAATTCAGTTAAAATATATGAGAAAAATGTTATCATACCTTAATATTAACAAAGACTGGATAGCTGTGACAAAGGATTATTTCTTTGACATTCAGTCTCTTTCTTTTTCTACTATAAAAAGACTGAAAAGAAAACTTACTTTTTAATAGGTATTTTTCCATCCTGATTGAGCACAACAGACAGTCGTGTGTATGATTTTTCCAGAAAAGTGAGTGCACTGGCATTCTGAGCGAGAAGATTTGTAGAATACTGGAAAATATTGTCTGCCCATTCCTGTGAAAATATTAAATGAAAATGCAGGCAAATGACAATAAGTGGGATTTTCCTTTTTGTTTTTAAAAAAATTAGTTTTCAGGCTCTGTTGTTTTAAACCCAGAGAAAGAGAGAGATAAAAAAATAATAATAATAAAAAAATAAAGCAGAGAGAAATAAAGAAAAGGGAGAGAGACAGAGATAAACAAAGGGTGATAAATGGAAAGAGAGAGAGAGAGCTAACTGTGTACATGTTTAAATATAGGCATGTAAGCTATGTATTTTTTCTTGTCATTTTTCTGTGCATATTCCTTTCTTTTACAAATCTGTAATTAGTATCTTTTTTAATGTCAACATTTGACAGCCATTTTTTAATTATTAATCCACTTTTTCTGAGATCAATAACAAACTCAGTTTATTTAATATTTTTCTTGGTATAAATCATACATCTCATTACATTAACTATACAACTGGGAAAATAATATATAATAAACAAGCAAGCTTTTTATAAATCAACCTCGTCACTATCAATGTGGGTACTGCCATCTAAGGGTAAAAAAATGTCACAAAAGCATCCTGAAGACAACGTACAATATATTCTGTTACAACTTAGTGTATTGTGACACTTAAAGGTACAGAAGAGGCCAAAAATCAGGACTGTAATAGTGGTATTCAAAGATTTTTACCTTTGCTGTTTCTCTGTGAGCACTGACAAAATTAATCCATTCCACATTGACAAAGTCAGTACCAAAACAAACAGACAGTGTCTTTTCTTCCAGGGGAATATCTTGTTGACCTATCATCAGTGTGTCTCGAAGTTTTCCATCCTGTAAGAAATAAAATACATTAAAAACAAAAAATTAAAAACAAAATCAAATGAAACAAGAATTATAACTGTATAATGTTTAAATAATCATATTACAAATTTTTGCATGAAAAAAGTACATCTCCATTCATTTCATTAATACTGTGCAAAAACTTAAATTTACTTAGAACATATTTCTGTTCCCATTTCTTTAATAATAATATGTCTGGTCAAGGAAAAATGCATTATATGTTCCTAGAATATACTACTGTGAACTTACATGTCAGTAATAGTTTTGAGTTAAACAATGGAAAACAAAATGAATTAAATTTGCTAACAACATACTAGTCTATATTTGCCTGCACCAGGAAAAACACTAAATAAATCTAAAATATTTATCTAAACTTGATTAATTATAATGAGCAGATATACTCAAAAAACCTAAACAACAACTGAATTAAAACTATGTTAATTATTCCAGGATGTACCTGTTAGCAAAGATTATAATAATATTTGGCTAAGATGCTGATGAATTAAAAGCATACACTGGAAATAACAGTATGGTGTGAATTTTTACTAAATTATATACATTTTTCAGTAAGGTAATAGGCATTATTATAAAATTCATTAAAAGGCATGGCATTCATATAAACTGAATATTGTAATTTCTAATTTAAATGCTCTCTAATTTGTGGCTTACTCAATGTCCATTGTACAACATAAAAAAAGAAAGAAAGAAAAAAAAAAGATTAAAATGGCTTCATTTCATATAAATTAGATTTGTTTTCTGTTAGGAACAAATGAATACAGTTACTAATCAATTTCTATATCAAATAATCAGTTTTTCATTTATTACAGCTGTTAATATGTGAATAAATAACATTCAGCACAGAATGCTTTGGCAGTTGGATGTAAAAATTTACAGTTGGAAAATGTATAAATGAATAATGCAAAAAAAATACTTTGGCTTTTAAATATTAAAATATACTAGTAGAAAACATAAATGAATGAAATTTTATCCATTTCCCAGAACATATAATACTTATGCTGTTGGACACAGAAGTTTACAGATAGGGAAACATATGAATGAAGTCAAATGAAATTTGCCAGTGATGAGCAGCAAGCTGTCAACAGCACAAACTGAGACTGACAAAGTAATTGACAAGAAAGCTTAAGGAAGCCAGCACTACAGATGTCAGCCCTTGTATTATTCCATTGTAAGTGCTGTTTTGCTGTTTCTAGCAATGTTTATTGAGATATCGCTGACCTAATTGGAAATGTCTACTGCAACTGGCCAAGGATATTTGCTCTTGTGATCCAAATAAAGGTAATGGCTTCTCCTCTCTCCACTGGATCTGTCATTACTGCAATTTGCTATGGTAATGAACTCATGTGCCAGTGCCCATTGATACATTTCTAAATTTAACAATCTCATGCCAATATTAACAGCTATATGATGTCTTAATAATAACATCCAATTATTAAACTAGCATGAAACAGCAGCTTGATAAAATTCTTGATTATAACACACTGGTGCTTATGAGATCATAACAATGTAGACAAAAATGTTCCCCAAATCATCATTCTCAAATGCAATTATAGATGAATTATTTTTTCAAAGACTTTTTAGCCTAAAGTAATAGAATAAAAGGACAAAAGTTGAGTGCTTAATGGATTCTGACCACTGAATAATTTTGTAAGATTAACTTGGCCCCAAAATACGATTTTTCATAATTTCATAATTGCAGTATTTTACAGTAATGAATGGAATATATGAGCCTGTGAATAGCACTATAACTGTTAATATTAAATTGTGTTTAATTTTAAGTATATATATTATTTGAAGTTTTGTGCAGGCCAAACCCGAATTCAACCATATTTTTTTAATAATATTTGTGTTTAATATTATTTCCAGTTAAACTATAATGTACATTATAACTGTCTTTTCTGATGTCTAATTAAAAACACATACACACACACACACACAAATATATCAAAATATATACAGGATCATTATAAAATCAGTGGTCATATTGAAAATTAAGAATATCAGCAAGAATTATATTTAAAAATCAAAAAATTATTTTTAATAATTTTTACAGATTGTACTATCATGCATAGACCAGAAATTATAAAATTTTTGAATCGCACAATCACTTTATAATAACCTTACATATATTGTAAATATTTTTTAAAGTTATAAAAACATTTTGTTTCAAAGGATATTCTTCTTTAGTTTAAAACAATCATTAAATTTCATATACTATATAAACCTTTATGACATTTATTTTTTCAAAATTTTATTTAAAAAAAAAATTCTGAATTATTATATGAAACAACATATGCTGATTGAAACCACATGTACTTCTTACAGTAAAATCAATGACTGGCTTCTGCAAACATGTTTATTACAATACATATCTACAATGATAAGACTGTTTCACCAGTCAGTGTCCTCTGCATTACAATTACAGTTTTAAATTGGAGGCAAAGCAACAGCAGAATGAAGCAACTTGAAGAGTTGGTTATCAGTATACTGTTAATCAAAGACAAATCTGTTTTTAGATAACTACAGTGCATCCATTCAAAGTAGCATGATGTTTTCTACTCTTTTGCATTGTACAAACTTACAGAAGACAGACGTTTTACTGCAGAAACTATTGTTAAAAATTAAAGTAATAGATTTGTTTATAAAAAAATATTATGAATACAAGTGTAACAAATGTTGAATAATTTGGTTTATATAATAATAATAAAAAAAAAGAAAAAAGAGAGCAAAAAACAACACAACAGTAACAAAAATCAACAAAAAACAAAACCAAAAAACCAAAAAATGAAACAAACATCAACAACCAAAAAAATAACAAAAAACCCCAACAACAATAGAAAGAAAAACAATAATAAACAAAACAATACTTTATCTGTGTATTGGTTAACAATTTTTATATTAAATAATTTAATATTTAGCAGACAATGTGATAAGTTAATAACATGTTAAAACTAGTATGTACGGTAAAGGAAAAGACTTGCAGGATAAACATACTCAGTACTTTTTTTGTATATAGTCCTTAAAAATATTTCTATGACATCTTGTGAGTTCAACATTGGGAAATACTTCAGTTATGTTATTTCAACATTAAAAAACTATAAAAAATAAAAAAATAAAATTCTTTGTAAAGAACAGATAAAAACAGTTACAAACCAAAATGTTATCTGTTCCTCAGTTTAAATTTCTGTTTGTAAATTTTATGTCAAAGGATAAACTGAAGCATAAATAACATTAAAATAACTTAGTGGTCTTAATTTGTAACTGTAGCTGCTATAAAAGGTTGTAAAGGGTCTTGATTTCAAATTAGGACATTTTGCTTCCTGTAGGCCTATTATTTACAGTAAAAGTTCTTTTGCAAGAAATGTTCAATAACAATGAAAAAACATGAAATGATAAATTATGGAGGACTGACTGGAACTGGAAAGTATCCATCTAAGTCTTCATCATGTACATACTGAATCAAACATATCTTTTCACTGTTTGACAAATGACCATTGGAAAAGAAATCCTACTGAAAATAAAAACCAGTAAGTCAGAGACCATGATCTAAGCTGTCCTGTTTCATGTGTTAGAATACACAATGAGCTGCTCCCCAGTTGCTAATCAATTGGCGTTGCCCACAAGGTGTACACTGTACACCAATAACATTAATCTCTGTCCAGAACTCACAGCTGAGACCAACATCCTGGACAACACACTTCAACGATGACAGGATAAAAATACCAAAGTAAATTAAATCTTCTTCATCAACATCAGACAAAATATTTTTTTTTTTTTTTTTTTTTTTTTTTTTTTTTAACTTTGGGTTTTCTTTTCTTTTCAGACATTTTTGTTTCTTTATTAAATATTCTATTTCTGGAATAAACTTTTCAGCTTATATATGGCTCATCTGCATGTTGCTTTGTAAATGCAAGCTTATGAGTTTTACAAAACCAACAATATCTAATCTGCATTGAAATTATTATTTTTGAGGATTCAAGAAATTTGTAAGGTTTCATTCTAAAACAATAATTTTAAACAAAGACACACACACACACACACACACACACATGCATGCACACATGTATATAAAGACAACTATACTATGAAAAAGATATAATATTACTGCCACTTAAATTTTTGATTTTAAATATTTTTGAATCTGAAATAAAATCAGTGACAGAATAAAACCACAGCTTCTTAATCTGTAAGCATATGCATTTATCACTAATCATTGTGCAAACACCTGTATGTTTTATTGTTTTATGATCAATATCAGACTGTTTATTTTTATCATTTTAATCAAATACATGATAGATTAATACTCAAAAACTGAATGCAACTGAATCAACAACACTACTTGAAACAAATCCTTTCAAGTGACAACAACAGCATTGGCAGTGATAATGTGATTGATTGAAGAAGATGGTACAAATATTCATTCAAAGTTTGCAAACATGAACAAAGATCAATAGATATCCTTCAATACAGATTTACTTTTAACTCTTTTTTTTAGAAAATGTCAGGAAGGTGTGTGACTGTGACAAAACAAGGTATAAAATAAAAAGAAAGAGAAAAAGAAAAACATCCTGGAGACATAATGACAAAAATCAATTCACAAATTAACAACTTTCAAACAAAGACATAAAAAGTAACATCAGTTTGAAGTCTGTAAAATTCAGTATGTAATACTGGTAGAAAACACATTTAAAACGATAGCGGTAAAACAAATTATATATAATTAAGTATATTATTTTATAACTAAACAGTTATCTACATTGACAAATCATCTGATTAATTATAAAACTTACTTATTACAGTAATACAGACCAGAAAGTAATTTGAAAATATCTTTCTCAATGGCATTATCTATGTTGTATTTAAAAATGTCTTTTTGTATAACAATACACTTGTTTTTCAACTTTATGTTTGCTTTTTTCTTAAGTAATATTCTTTCAGTGTGTATTTTTTCTCAAAGATCTCTCTGTGTATCCATTCTGATATAAACATACTGATGTAAACATACACTGGGACTTAATTATTCTAGCCATGCAGAAAGACACAAAAATGAAATAAAAGACAGGCATTATGCACATACAAACATACAGTAATATATATACAATTATGAAAAATTTGAACATTTTACACTGAAAGCCAAAATATTCTCAAAGAGTATTAAAAAAAGAATGAGAAAAAAAAGGAGTGAAAGCACAAACAAAAACCATTAAGTATAGAAACATTGTTCAAAAACATGAATAAATTCTTATCAAATTATGTGTGTTTCTGATATTTTGACTCTATTTTTGTTCTTATTATTCTATTATCTCAGACAGTACAATGAGATATTATCTGTTCAACTGCAATACAAAGTTTTGTATCCTTATCACTCTTATTAATTCACACAAGCCATCTTCCATTCTTCTTCATTATAAAGGCAGGCTTTTGGCTTGATACTCTCTTAAACCATCATAACAGACTTTTTGATAATCTCAGAAAATGTACAAGTATAATTTGGGAATGTTATGTAGTTTTTTGGCAATCTCAGAACTGTATAGATAACTGGTGAATGCTATGTAGAGCTCTAGCTGACAGTCTCAGAACTGTATAGATAACTGGTGAATGCTATGTAGAGCTTTACTTGACAGTCTCAGAACTGTATAGATAACTGGTGAATGCTATGTAGAGCTCTACCTGACAATCTCAGAACTGTATAGATAACTGGTGAATGCTATGTAGAGCTCTACCTGACAATCTCAGAACTGTATAGATAACTGGTGAATGCTATGTAGAGCTCTACCTGACAATCTCAGAACTGTATAGATAACTGGTGAATGTTACGAAGCATCAAGGGACACACTAGTTTTTGTAGCAGCAATTGTGAGCAGAGATGTCAACAAGGGCAGGGAGATGGTACTAATAGGGAAAGTCAACAGGGATGCCTCATAATGCAGATTGTTAACTTAGCAATATAGAGTCAGTCTGGCAGAAATGAAACCATCAGTAACAAACCAGAAACAATCTTCACATTGAGTGCAGTGAAAATAATTGTAGTTATGAAAATTTCATATTTATACAGAAAGTTGATGGCATTTTACAGATACGTGGACAAAACAGCAATTAAATCTGAGTGTCCAGACAGTATTAAATTGAATGATTGCAGACAGCTGACTGGTTATCAATATTTTCACTCCTTGTTAGCACAGACCGAGAAAGCATAAATACCCTGGCTTACCAAACAACTTGTTCAGCAGTGGTTATACTGATCTTTTTAAAATGAAAAGTGAGCATTTTCATACTTATGTATACTGTTGCATAAGTTGTATACTGTATAAAGATTTCACAGAAGACGGTTTTATTAAACAACATAATTATTTGTTGCAGCTGAATATAAAATAAATTTTACAAAAACTGTAAGAATGAAATAATTAATCTGCAGTCACATTTTAAATTAAACTGAAGAATATTATTTCAAAAATCTGTTATTCTGTTTTTTGTTTCGTCCTGTTTTAATATTATATTATCAGAAATTTCTTTATTTAAAAAAAAACAAAAACAAACAAATGAAACAAACCTCATAAATATTGTCCTGTATGGAAGTTTAAATTATATAAACATTTTTGAAGTATTAAAACTGATTTATCAAAGATTTTGAATTAATAGTATATCTTTAATGTTTTAGTAGTTCTAAATTTCTAGTTAATACTTAATCAGTTTAGTAATTCAGAGTTCATTTAAATTCTTTTAATGCTGAAAATTTCAATATTTTATTTAAGCTTTCTACTTAATGGATTTAATTTAATTTAATTTTTTTCAGAATATTAGTGTTTTAATGTAAGTTCTTAATTAGTTCATTAACACAAAACTTCAGAAATGATTCAGAGTATTAACTTTTTATTATTAGTTTTAATAAAGATCCTTACTTAATTTAAAATTTTAAAATGTTTACTTCACTTCATGTTTCTGCGTTTGAAATTTCTAGTTAAGCAGCAATTATTATTTAAACTTGTCACTTAATCAATTTAAAATATAAAAATTCAGTTTTGAAAAAAAAAAAAGTTTAACACAACACTAAATATCTCTAATGTATCAGCAAATTATTTTATATCCCAACAACATCAACATAGCAGCCATTGATAATAAGAGCAAATTGGCTGATGAAGTGAGCAGCATTGGAGAATTCTTCAGGGATACATATTTATTTCACTCTGGATTGAGTAATGCAATTGATCAGGATTGTGTCAGTTTATATTGGATAAATCCAGACTCTGGTGAGTTACGAAACTCACAGGAGACTTCTGAGAGCAATTATGACAGACTTAGACCTAAGTCCACTAGACTGATATCCTGGCAAATAAACTCTGAGTGATAAAGTGTGTGTGTGTGTGTGTGTGTGTGTGTGTAAGAGAGAGAGAGAGAAACAGAGGATGGAAAAAAGTGGAAAAAAAGAATCTGCATAGAAATTAATCAGTTGAAGAAAACAATCTTCTCATGTCTCTTGATGTGTAGTAAGAGATGTGTGACAATAGAAAGAAAGACATAGTCATAGACATAGTAATAATAATAATATAACATCAACAATAATGATAATAATATAAAATAACAACAATAACAAATCTATTACAATCTCTACTACAACTAAAACTACTAATCCAATGGCTACTACAACTATACAACAGCTATTACTAATATTACTTCTGTCACTACTACAGCTACTACTGCTACTACTGTTGATTCTGCTACCATCACTACCTTCACCATCACCACAATAATAAACAATAACAACTATCATACATTTTTGCTGAATAAATCTAACCAAATACAAATAAATAACAATAAATAATAATAATAATAATAATAATAATAATAAAAATAATAATAAATAAAAACAAATCCTTACAAAACTCATCACTAAGTTATCAGCTTCATAGTCACTACATACTTTGATTTCTTATATCTGAAAATAATGGAATGTTGTCAATTATGTCTTTACTTCTAACAAGGAAAGAAGAAAATGTTTGCTAAATGACAGAGTTATTGCTGGAGGTGCTGGTCACATTCAGAGTAGCCTCCCCTGAGGACCCATTAGGTGATATCCTGTCTGTGGCAAAGCACATTAATCTGTCACTTGAATTTACACTTCAGTTGAAATTACAGCTGTTTGCATCATGTTAAATACAAATAGGCATCAGTCTGCCATGAAATAAAATACAACATATAAATATATGTGTGTGGTTTACATGTACTAATATTAATATGTTGTGGTTGATGGTGGCAACATTTGATGACTTTCCCAGCTAGTGTAAACAGACAAATGTGATTTGTTCCAATATAATGTTGGGTTAAAAAAATAATAAAAAAATCAATTTCATTTATTCATTTGTTACAAAAGATATTTAAAAAAATAAAATAAAATAAATAAATAAATAAATTTACCAATATTCATTCCCACTAAGTTACATAAAAATTTTTTTTTAAATATTGTAAAATGCTTAGTTAATCCAAAACACAAAATATTTAGTGTCACTATTCAGTGTTTGTAATTTTTTTTTTATAAATATTTTTAGATATTTACTTCTAAAACATGAAATGAAATCTTTCACTAAAATAATGTAAAATGATTTTTTAATTATTAATTTGTTATCTATTCAGAAAACACAAATCATAAGGTTTAATATGATTCACGCATTAACACTAATTCATAATAAAGTTATGGCCTTTTAAAACTAATAAGTTAAAAGCTTTATATTTACAGACAGATACAGTTTATTTTGAAATATTCACTCTTCTATAGCAATATAATGTATCATAGCTATTTGATTTACTACAGTAGTTATAGTATTAAAAGGATATCCATTGCTAAACACATCTATGTTTCAAATACCATTCAGCTAGTTTCTTTTTACACCAGTATAAAAATTCATCTGTAGAACCTTCTACTCCAGTTTTAACAAATGTAAAGATGGCGGTAAAATAACCACAAACTGCAGTTTTAGACAAAATAACAGAAAGTTGTTAACTGTAGCATATAAAGAATATCACACTGATTATGCTTTGTGACCTTGTGTGTCCTTTGTTGTAGGTGGTCCACACTAGTTTATGTATTACATGTAAGGCTTGGATAGTATACCAAACTTGCAGGGAAATAAAACCAAAAATACTGATTGCTTTCTTTTTAAAGTCAAAATAATCAATGATTAATAAATAATCTTTGACTAAAGAAATGACTCTTGACTATTTTCCATTACCATTAATGATAAACCACATTTTCCCTAACAGTTCCAAATGCTTAAATACGTCCAATAATAATTAATTTATATTTTCAAACTGTTTACTTCTTCCATACATATCTTTTTTATCAGATGACTGGTCAAGTAGTGAAAATAGTTGGAACTGGTGAAAAATTCTATAACTATATTAAAAGTGTTGTAAATATAACTGTAGTTATAAAAGAAATACATGTATTTTACTTTTGCGTTTTATTGGAAGTCATAATTCCTTCATTAAACTAATGGCAGAAAATGAACCATTAGATTTCAGTGTTTTCTTCTGCACCATGGTGATAAACAGAAACATATACATAATAAACTTGTGATCAATTAGCTTAAGGCAGAACACATACCAGAATATTGCTGTCAGCTTATTGTAAATGTGTTAATACGACATCGCATTTTATCAGTAGTGTTTCCACCAGGCACCCACCTAACCGGTATTACAGCATAGTATGCCAGTTTCCATAGCAAACCCACCTCACCTGTCTCACAACATACTGTCAGTGTATCATAGTGTTTCCATAGCAAACCCACCCCACCTGTGTGATAACATACTGTCAGTTTAATTTTTATAATAAACCCGTATCAGTTGCATCACACTGTCAATGTATCATGCTTTATTCATGATTACACTAATGGTATGTTCATAATTAAACAAAAAGCATGCAACTGTAACACCACTGGAAAACACTTGTCTAAGTTCAGTTCTCATTAATGTATATTCAGTGGATTGTCAAAACTGGATTCACTTGGGACCAGTGAGATATGCTGTTTTAGACAGAGTGCTGGTTTATAAAGATTAAACATGAAACTGGATTATGTTGTATTACAAATGTTACAGTTAAACATCTACTGAGTCAGCTGAGAAACAGTCTGTTACTGCATTTTTTCTTTAATATTTTTCTCCAAAGCAAACTCCTCTGTCATGGCCTCCATGTTTAACATCAGTTGTGAAAGTCTGCTTTCTGTAGTAGCAGGAACATTTTTTTATTTGTTTTATCATTTTAAGATTATCTGTATATGAAATGTTGGTCATTGGATCATTGTGTGTATTGTCAGTCCATTCGGATTTTTGAATTTGCTGGTCACTATTCTCCTTCAAAATGTTGGTTCCGTACACATTTTGCAATACACATTTTGCAATCACCCAGCATTATTTCTGTCAAATTATATTTATTAATGAATTATGTGACCAACTGTACAATATGAATAGCTGCAAAAATGCATTGTTTACTGTTGTGATTAGAGGTCGACAATAAAAATTATAAACACAGTTCTTTTAAACTTTTATACAAATTAAATTAACTGAGATGGACATGACAACTGACTGTACAGAATTATAACTACAATAAAGAATACAATTAACAAACCAACATAAGTAGTGGTCTGATGCTGGACACAGCAGGCTGCATGTAATTGTAAACAAACATAAGAATAAAATTTTGGTTAAATAATTTTATCACCTGCAGCATGAGTCTGTGTAAAATATCTTATGAAAGGCCCTGACTTGTTAGAAACAGAATGTCAATGTATACATGTAGATGTTTAATTTTAGGCTTGTGACGATGTCTTGGTTCCATCATATTGTCTCATTTCGCCTTTACAAAACCTCACTTTTCTATATTTTTCTAGTCTAGAGTGAACCTCATATAGCTAAATCTTTGTGTTTACACAGTGGGCTTGATGAAAACTCTTCTGTTCATTTTGTTTTAAAAAGTTTGATATGTTGCCATTTTTTAGGACATTCTACCATTACGACATATTCAGTAAGACTCTGCAAAATGTGTACCATATGTATTTATGAAGACTTCTGTTTTCTGGTATTAAATCTAAATGAGTGAATTCAATAATAATCTTGTTCATTTAGATGCATCTAGTAATTACAAAAAGTATGGCAGTATTAAGCCTTCAAAGAAGTGAGATCATTTCATCTCATGAAGTAGTCTAATCAGGTGCAAATTGCCACTATTGTTTAAGAAGTGATAGTACTTGCAAATTTGTGTGCTGATGTTGACAAAATTAATTACTTTACAACTTTGCAACTTGTTCTTTTGTTCTTGAATTTACACCAGTAATCTGAAGTAGACAGCATCCAGATTAGACAGGGATTGTTCATAAAAAATTAATGATAGCTGGATGAGACTTTGAAATGCTGCTGGTTTACAAGAAGCTAATACTCCACAAAAGCTGTGGTGTGTGTTATTCTGCTTTGGATTGTTGATTATACATTTTTTAAAAACGACATATAATATGTCTTTGATCAGTTCTGTAGTTAAAGCATATCCCTCATGGACATGACTTCTAAAAGTCAGTTACCATATCCATTAAGTAAGTCTATATAAAAGATCACTTCATGTTAATTAAAAGGGCTATATAACAGTTTTAACTGATTCCTGTCTTAAGATATCTGTGCATATTTAAACACACACACACACACACACACACACACACACACATATAAAACTATTGATTTATGTACTGAAATCTTATTAGTTTCTAGGTATTGATTAGGTTTCAGATTTCAGCATCAGCACTAAGACCCAATAAAATAAGTCATTTGGATCTGACATATTTTTTATGTCAATAACTGAATTCATTTTGTAATAAAGCAGGCATACATTATACAGCCGATATCTAAATTAAAAAGACAACCTTTTTCATAAGACATGTCTAATTGTATACAAATTAAAATTGAAATATTTTAAACATTATCTAATTATAGAGACAAATGATATTTCAACATTAAGATGATAATATTTGTAAATATTATTTAGATTAATTGAATAAAAAATATATATAAAAATTCAATATTTGAACATTATTCATCAATACAGAGAAAAGATATTTAGAAATTAAAATCACAATATTTCTGAACATTAACAAGATGAGTAGAGAAATATAATCCTAGGATATATCAAGATGTATATTGATACTTAAATCACTTATAACTATATTTCAAAACCAATGTGTCTGATCACTAGCAAAAAAGATTTCCTTCCTTATTTACATTTATCTTATTAAAACCATGCTTGGTTGACAAAAGTTTGCATAATACAATAGGATGAAAAATATAATTATCAAATCAAACGTAACAAATAATAGCTACAGAAGAAAAATTAATTTTTTTTTCTTCAATGAATTATCCAAGTTCTAAACAGGATACAAAAATAAAATTAAATTAAAAAAAGACATAAAAATCTGTGGTTACTTGGCATCACACAAAGTTACAGATTATACAGATAATGAGAGATGAAATCTGCTGCTGCCATGTCATGGGCTACTCTTTTTTTTTTTTTTGCAGTAAAGCATCTTCCTAGAGACAGGACAATACATGCCAAGGTCTTTCATAGACCAGTAATGGCTTACCAATTGGGAACAGGATACAGGATTTAATGTTACTGGCAAATTAAACCACTCATGAGTTTCAGGATCAATACTTGCTGATGCTAAAAGTTTTCTTCATTTCCAATTCCAATCATTAAAAATGATTATTTGAGGCCATTAAAATTTTCTGTTTACCATAATGTTCAATTGTTACTTCTGCCATTAAAAAGAAATAATGTAAAGCATGGCAGCAACAGAATTCCTTAATTGAGAAGATTTTATTTAACAAAA
Source organism: Chrysomallon squamiferum (assembly GCA_012295275.1). Taxonomy (NCBI): domain Eukaryota; kingdom Metazoa; phylum Mollusca; class Gastropoda; order Neomphalida; family Peltospiridae; genus Chrysomallon; species Chrysomallon squamiferum. Next base: position 33,752,666 of record CM022665.1, on the reverse strand, counting down.
AACAACAAAAAAAACATTATTTAAAAAATGTACTTTTAAATAAGTATTCCTTTTTTCATAATGTCTGTTAGAAAATGACTGATATAAGTCAAGAATTTCAATGTTATAATACAACACTTAAATATTTAAATTTAAGCTGAATCCTAGCTACACAATAATATTTATGTCATTAAAAAAAATAATAATAATACATCTAAAAGACTATTACATAATTATGTATATAATATTAAATATTTTTTAAAAATAATTACTATAAAATAATTTCTTTCCAATGTACTTAGAATCTTGCAAACTTTTCTGGTATTCATTTCCAGAGACTGTTGATTATTTGCAAGAGAAAAAAAAACTTTCATTAAAACCTGCACTGCATCTAAATAAGGAAGAAAAAAGAATGGAAGAAAAAGCTGATTGGTAGAACATAAGAAGAAAGATATGTGCTTGGAGAATTTTGGCTGTGGTCTTTTAAATCAAATTAACCAAACTGGAAACTATTTTTTTTCTGTTTTGTTTTTTTGAAACACTTAAATCAGAATTATACTTTTTTTATGTTTTGTAATTGCTCAGTGAAACTACCTTTATGTATGATAACCAGAGATAAAAAAATAATCAATGCTTAATTTATTCTTTCAAAATGGTATTCTCTTTTTATCCAGATTTCAAATCCTGATTAAAGTAATTTCTTAATATTGACAATCACAACTAATCATGTGGTTATATTTTTTAAATAATTATTTTTACAAGTGTCAGATAATGTATTCTTCCTGCAGAATTTATTAATGCAGATTTTCACTGTTTGCATTCCTGTTGCCAGGTAACATCAATATATGAATGTGAAAACACTGTATTTATCTTATTTTCAAACACTGCAAAAAGCTATTAGTTTGAACAGCTTTTTACATTGCTGCAAATTTTAAAATCTATGTAGAAGATTATGATTCCTTTTCTTTTCTCTTTTTTTCTAATGCTCCAACTATTGGTGCATAATCATTTCTGGGTATATTAAATAAAATTTGCAAATTGGAAGTGATGTAAAAATGTGTTTATATCAAGGATGGATATTGTCTTTTAGAAAAAGGTAAAATGTCATCTTTGTCTTTTGAGATTAAATAGCATTCAATTAAAATATTTCAAGACTGATGTTTATTAATGCCATAATTTCTTTTTAGTTTTTAAATTTTTATTATAATTATTTTCTTAAACTAAAATTAAAAAGAGATAAGTAGCTTTACTCAGATGTTTTGAGATTACAGCTGGAAATTTTGTGTTTTACACAGCATCAAAATCAGCTTGTTTTTACCAGTGTTTGATATGCTGACCTAGCTATGTTCTCTATTTCCAGTATGTCACCAGTTTCATCTAAATGTGAAGGTCATTAATATTTTCTGATCCACAGTATTAAATTTGACACAAGCCTGTTATTGAAGTGGTATTAAATGGCACATTACTGCTGGTGTATTTAATGATGAGTTTATTGATATATTTAATGACAAATATTTTGACATATTTAATTCATAAAATAGTTAAAATATGATGGATTTTGTGACTATGAGGGTCAGTTATTTTTGCACTATAAATAGTTCACTGGAGTCAGAATAATATTGTTACATAGTACTAATGAATACTGAAAGCTGGAAACTATTTTAGTATCAGATTTACAGTTATTTACATCTGGTCTTTACTACTGACATTGGTATTATCAGTCCACTTATTTTAGTTTTCTAAATCATTATTTTATTAGTAGTATTATTAGGAGACAACAGATTAATCATGAATTCATCCTTTCCAGGGTTTAATGGGTGCAGCATGTCAAATGATTTTAAAAATATCTTTTACTGTTTCAAGTACTGAAGACAGTTGTAACTAGTGAAAAGCCATGGAGATCTACTAAAAGTGTTGTTTATTATGATTAAAACATGGAAAAATTTTTTATTTAAAAATTAGTTTTACAATTAAGAATGTTTTAAGTTGCTAAATGGTTTGTTTGTTTAAACATATGAATCATTCTCCTCAATAATGCTAATATTTGGCAGGAATGCCCCTGTAATAAAAGTTTTATAGAAATCTCATTACCTTTGGGACTTTTGCATGTTTTCCTTGTCTTGCATCTCTGATGAGTAAAATATCCAGAAAATCCATTTCCTATAATAAGAAAATTTAGATTTTTAAAAAATTAATTCAGAAACAAAACAACATATATCAACATAAACTGTTATGTATGTAAACACAGCAATAAAGGTATCTTAAATTGAAATCTTTGTCTGAAAATATCTTTTAATTCAAAGGCAAGATCTATTACAGTCCTGGGCAAACTGTCGCCCACGCAGCTTTCTGAGTGGCCTGTCTAATTTCACTGAGTTACTTCCCTTCTTTTTTTTAATGTGTGTGCAAAGAGGGTAACTCTGTATCAACAATTAGCTATTTTGGTTGCAGAGGCATCAAAATAAATTTGTGTTTTTCCGAAGTATTTATTTAAAGAAATTTTTCATTTTCCTTTACTTCAGGAACTGTTATAATTGAAAATCTAAATTTGTTTCAGTATGTTAGTAGAAATAAAATAGACTCATGTATAAAAATTTTTTTTAATAAAATGACCCTATTTCATTTCTACTGATATATCTTCAGTCATTGGTATTCATTCATTGTATTTATTAAAAATTCATATTTATAATTAATTTATTGTATTAAAATTTGTTTGTGTTTTTTTTATAAAATGAGTCAATTTTGTATCTACAAATACACTAAAACACATGTAATTTTTTTTATTATAACAGTTCCTGAAGTAAATGAAAATGAAAAATTTCTTAAAAAAAAGAGTTTATTTTGACATGTAAGGGCTTCCGCAGCCGGAATAGCTAATCATTGATACAGAGTTACCTCCTTCACATGCGATTCTCCAGAATCGCCTAAATTAGTACCTGCAGCCCGCCTGTGGATGTGCCATGTGTCATATGGCCCGCTTCTCGAAAAAGGTTGCCCTTGCCCTCACTATTTTTAGACCAGTGTGACAGTGCCATAAAGGCCTACATTGTGCGCCTACTGTAACATAACTTGCACGAGCTGTAACTTGCACGTGCAATTCAAAGTAAGATAATTTCGGAACCTCAGCAATATTTTTTTCTATCGAAACTCTGCTACAAGACACGCCCCCGATCCTATTCCTAGCGCGCTAATTGGCCGAGGCTTCGCGCACTTGGCAACTGACTAGAATAACAAATATGGCGAGAAGTTGAACTGATTTTTGTTGCAGAACGTTTATAGAAATTTAGTTTGTTTTCGATTTGTCGGTAGTGGATATTAATGACGATTGCAATATTATTTCACCAAATTCTTTACAATTACACAAGTGAGTTTTGTTTATGAAATTAGGACCGATATTTAGTGCAATTTGGCAGAGAAGTCTGCATTCCTAGATCATTGCAAGACGCCGTAAGGCATAACGCCATACTGACGGTTTTCTCGCTTTAAAATGTATTTTTATGTCATTAAACGGAAGAATATCATGTTTTACATTCATATTTGGTTTTGTTATTTAATTTTTCCAAATTTTTTATACGATAAAATTATATTTTTGAAAAGCTGAAAGACCGCGATTGTTTTAGATGCATCCCATAGCAAAAAATAGTCAAAATGGCGACTCTTCAGCAACAGCTACAAAAGCATTACCTATGTATAAGTCGACCCCCAAAATATTACCTTAATATAGTCTCCCAAAAATTCGACTTATACACAAGTATATACGGTAATTAATTTTACCACTGTGAACAAAAGTAAATAACATATTTTTACACTGCCATGACAACTCATCCAACTGCTGTTTCTTCATAATAATAGACAGTTTATCAAAAACTAATTTCTGGTTCATACTACATAAAGCCAGAGAGAGAGAGAGAGAGAGAGAGAGAGAGAGACGGAGGGAGTGTGAAAATCGGATATCTCAAGAGAGAGGGAGAGAAAGAGACAGAGTGTAAGTCTGATAGCTAGAAAGGGGAAAAAAAATAGGATGACAGAGAGAAAGAGCGAAAAAAGTGAAAGTCTGGTAGCCAGACAGAGAAGAATAAAGATATAAAATTATGGTGATTTGTTGAATTTATAAAATTTGGTATGAGTAATTTCCATAGCTTCAAATTACAAAACAAAAGGAGCAGCCATGATGTTATTTTGTTTTGGCTTTGTTGTGATGATGTATCTATTATCTGAGACATTGAAACATCACAGTGGCAATGGAGATAAGCTTATAATAATTAATATTCATGTTTTCTCTTGAAATAATTGATAACACTGAAACAGTAACTTTAGAATTTTCATCAAGTACTTGTTAGAACACTTGGTAACAGACATGTGTCTAGACACTGACCAATCAAACTTCACACTTCACATCAAAAATATAATTATCTGTTCAATTCAGTGATTTTTACAGCTCAAGAGTGGCTGTTGTGTTATCCATTGTTCAGCTACTGCCATTCTGGTAAAACATCCACATGATGGGACTTGTAAACAGAGATTTCAAAATGAACATTATTTTTTTTTATGCACTGGTATAAAATATATACATAACATTATACACATATATATATATATAGATTATAAATTACTGGAAGGTACTAATTTTTCTCTGAAAAAGCTTAAAATAAGCACAAAAAAGGTATCAAAGTTTTCATAACAGTGATTGGCCATGCCTTTGACAGGATATGTTGCTATCATAGATACTACTGCCAGTCAGAGAATGTTAAAACAAATAAAAACCTGTTTGAGTATTGTTACAATTCAATAGCTCAAACATTACATTTTATATTCAGTAATAAAACATCCAAATGTAGAAAGATCAAGTACATGCACCATGATGGGTTATAAAAACATCATGATAATGAAGTTTGTGGTAGAAAACAATAGCAAACCAGTATTTAAAACAAATACTGTTTACTAAGATCAAAAAACAGAATTCTAATCACATTACTATTAGAATTTCTATATATTTTTTGGCAGTAAAGAATCACAATTTTACTAAAATGATAACTGTTTAATTTTTATCAGTATGGTTTGTAACAGAATGTCACAAATGTTTCTTAATTTTTCAACAGGTGTACTGATATGTTTTTTTTAGCAGAGAATCAACATGTGTTAACTGATGCTAAATCATTAGGTGAGAATAAATAAATAAATAAATAATACTGAACAAAAGTTTAAATATTTCCATATAGGTAAGATTTTAATGCACTTCATTACATTTTTTTTATTTTTGTAAAATATTTTTTCTAAAATCAAATACTGGTACAAACTGAAAATTAATGTCTGATCCCCTTCATTAAATATACAGCCCAAACCAAACAAATATAATATTTAAAAATAATCTGAATTTAAAAATAATACTAAAAATAGTAACCTGAATTATTGCAAGCTTGCTTTTGTACTGGGATATTTGGAATCTTGAATACTGTCACAAAAAATAACACTGTTTGCTAGTACTTTTAAAAACAACATCACAATATCATCATCATCATTATTATCTTAATCATAATCTTCATTATCATTATTATTATATATGGAAATGATATATGCTGTTAGTTATTTATTATGTGCTATTCACAAATCATTTAATAACTAAATTTGCATTTTTCCTAATACAAAACATGCTAGAAATAACAAACTCATAAAACAGTTCTCCAATCATTTATTGAACAGGGCCTCTTTCACTCATGAAATTGCATGGTCATTATTAAAGGACTGTTCTCTGTTTTTATTGTCTGTATTATACACTAGTTAGTGAGCTTTGTTTTGTACAATCTCCAACAAAGAAGTCTTCATTTTTGTAACATAGATATCTTTCTTTTATAATATGGCTACCTTCATTTTACAATATGGCTACTTCATTTTTATAACATAGCTATCTTCATTTTTATGACATGGCTATCTTCATTTTATAACGCCTTAACAAACTCCTGTTTTCACAGGGTCATATATGCACTGAAAAGATCTTTATGGATAATAATTGCCTAAACTTTTAAGGCTGAACTAACATGTGATGGTTGCATGAAGTCATAATTTTATCATATAGCTGAACAAATGGTTTTTTCTCACTAATGTTATCTACACAGAATTTTTTTTCGTGGATATCATGGTGTAAAATATTGTTTTTTGGAACTGGATTAATGTTAAGATGATAATTTCATAATGTAGCTAAACAATTTTTTTTTCCCAGTAATGTTATCTTCACCAAAAAATCTTTATGGATAATTAACAAACTAAAATAATCAGTTTTCAGAGTGGATTAACAATCTGCTTGATGATAGTGTAAAATCATTGTTTCAGACCATAAATTCTGTTTTTCTGATGTCTTATCTACATTGAACAGATCTTTATGGATAATTAACAACATAAAATAACCAGTTTTGGTATATCATGTATGAGATAACATTAAGTCATCATTTCATAAACGGCTGAACAAATCCTACTTTTATAGATTTTTCATCTAATCTTACAAGATATTTATAGTTCATAAATGCCCAAAATAACATAATTAACAATCTATATGACAGAATGAGCACATCATTTCATAACACAGATTAACAAATTCTGTTTTTCTCGCAAATCATAACAGTTCAGAATAACATGACTGACAGTCTATATCATTTCATAATACAGATTAATAAATTCTGCCTTTCTAGCTTACAGTTTTAGTAGCAATGTTACAAGTATGCACTTTCTGCTATCTCAGCTTTTCCAATGATCACTGATAATGTCATTCTCGAGTAGCAGTGGACGGAGAGAGGACCCTCAGAAAATGGCCTCCTGACAGCTTATAAATACATTTCTAAGAATAAATCTTTTTTGATGATGTTCTGCACACATTTCGATGCATCTTCACTTTCGAAAATTTAATTTCTATTAAACATAAACATCTCCAATATTCTTGTGAAAAAAGTTTAAAATTTGCCTTAAAAAGTCATCCAAGTAAGCTTAGCAGGTAAGCGATTTTTAAAAAAAATACACATGCTTTCAATAGATATTTTATTTAACTTTCTTTCTGCCAACTTTCATGGAAATCTAATGTTATGAACATGGTTTGTTCAATGGCAAACCATGTTGAACACAATTCATTGTTATGGTAATGGTCTTGGTTTCTGAAGGAATAAGGACACATCAACCAAATGCTGCCTTCTGATTGGTTGAGAGTGTTTGTTTACCTTATTTATAAACTACATGAATGCTTTTGTTTATCCTTTAATTCTGTTTTCAGTGATTTTTCATTTTTTGTTGATGTTTCCTTTGGCTTCAACTAAACAAAAAATGTTGTCATTTTTTTTTTCTTTCTTTTACTCTGTATCACAGTAATTAGCCAATTGACAAAATAAAACAATAGGAAAAAATCTGTACATTTTCCAGCAGCTGAAATTGCCATAACTCAATTTTCAAGATATTTAAAAAAATTAGGTCTCATTTTGTTTCTTTCTTATCCAATGAAACAGGACATTTTCTGGTATCTTAGAGATGAATATTTTTGTAACATACCTATTTTATGTATCAACGTTGGTACTATCTTTTTTCTTTTCTTTTCTTTTTTGTTTGGGATTTTTCTAAAGACCAGAGTGTATTCTTTCATGTCCAGGGAAAGTTACATGTATGTGTATATGCATATATGTATGCATACATTTGTGAATGTACATAAGAATGTCTGTGTGTGTGTGTGTGTGTGTGTGTGTGTGTGTGTGTGTGTGGTTTGTGTGTTAGTGTTAATACAAATGTATGTATTCTTATTTATTTAATGATATATTTATATCACTTTCAAAGATGTAAAACATCATCATAAAACATTTTTATTTTTACAGGTCATTTTAAATGATTGCATTATTTATAAAGAAACATTTCATGTGAGTCTTCTGAAAAACAAAGATGTCAGGTTCTAATACAAAAAGAGAATGATAAATGCTGAGATTTTGATCTCAGCCAAAATGTGAGTGTCTTTATGTGTGTGTGTATATTTCTAAATACCTTGTTTTGGTCCCTCCAGAATAAGATATAGCCATTCTTGTCAACACGGAGTGTAACTGGTGTACCTGTCTGTGAACCCTGCAAAAAACAAACCATTAAATATTTAAAAGAAACTATTTCTAAAATTATTTTATCACTGATGTGCAAAAACATTACAACATATTAAAATCTGATTTATGTATATAACAGATAAAACATCCTGATAGTTGCTACTGCAATAAAATTAAAATTATATGGACACAATAATAATATTTTCATGGTAATGATGAAATTTTACATAGTCATGATATCATTATGACTATGTAAAATTTCATCATTACCATGAAAATATTATTACTGTGTCCATATAATTTGTGTTTTACATAACAATGATGATGTTTTATGTGGTAATGAGATGTTTTTACATGATAAATAATGTTTTACATGATAATAACATTTTATGATGATGTTGGAAGAATTATGTATCTCAGCAGAACATGCTACATTACATTTCACACACACACACACACGTGAAGCAACTAATTTAAACCAGAGAAGAAAAGTATTTATATTAATTTCTGATTTTCACTTTTATTTTGTGTACAAACAATGGATCTCACACTAAATTCTCAAACAAGTTAATACCAAATACTTAATCAATTTTATACAAAAATATTTAACATGAAGAATCTAAACATCAGAAAATGGACTCTCATCAGTAAAAATTGACTTTGATGTTGCCATGGTGAACATTGACGTCTCATTTAAACTTTATCTACTTTAACTGCTTTCCCATTTTTGTTAAGGTAAAAGACAATTTGTCAATATTTTATGATTGTTATGATTTTACAAAGGTAAGGTAATGTGATGGTTGTGGATTTCAACTGACAGCTGTGATTAACAAATACTGAACAACACCTTTTATCTGCAGAATAATCAATGAACTAGCTTCATTGTTGGTGTAAAATATCCAAGTGTTGTTGTCTTTCTATCATTAAGCTGTTTATTGTTAGAAGTATACAGTATTTGACACTAATGTTTTTACTAACTGAAAAATGTATAACTAATAATAATAATAATGATAATGATATTAACAATAAAAAATAATGATGATGATAATGATAATAGTGATGATAAAAGAAATAATAATAACAATGATCATTATCATTACAGTAACAAGAACAACAAGAATTATATAAAAGATGAAAAAAGTGTTCTTTTAAGTATGCAAGTTCTGTGTGAAAAAGTGCTTGTGTATGATTGTATATTATTCAAAGATAAATCCAGTGATACCAGTTATTTGTAAACTTACAATATTGTTTGTATCATCTGTTAGCATAGAGAAAAACTACAGATGTGTGTAAGATATAGTTTATTACTTTATGCTATTATGTTACATACAAGAACATTCATAACACATTTTATCTGAAATTACCATCTCTTTGATTAGGAGAGAAATGAATTCCTTATTTAAAACGTTAAATTTATTAATAAGAGAAATATATTTATTAACAAAGTATCTAGAAAGAAAAATAACATCTACATTCCTTTAATTTAGAAACATTCTGATTTTTTTTAAGTTACATTTTCTTTTTCTTCCAATAGTGTCATTAACATTACAGTAATCTGGCATTTATTTTAATTATTACAATTTTTTTATTCAAAGACGTTTACACTGAGATAACAAACACAATGTCATTGTCATGTTCATAACAAAAACACAAAGCAAGAAAAATTCAGTGAAACATATTTTAAACAAAATTAAATTTAAACTTATGACGATGTCAAGCTAAATCGATATAAAGAACAAGTCCAGTGCCCTAGGAATAGTTCATAAGTTTATGATGTTGTCTATTGAAATTACAGCTACTATTAGCTTAAAAGTTAATGTGATGTTACTTGAGAAAAGTTAATGTGATGTTCCATGAACTTATTGTCAGTGTGTTTTGCTACATAGCAGATAATTTGATAAAAACATCTCTGGGAACTGAACTCTGTTTTTAGTGACATGAAATAATATCAAATTAAAAATCAAACACTAATGAAGTTAACAATTTTCGGTATCTCAATCATAAAGATGTAAAGTGAATGAATCTGCATACAAAACAACATCCAGTTTGGAAAAGGTCAGTCTAAAATAGCCATTACAGTGTTGTAAACAATAAGCCTATTGTAAAAATCTTGATAAACTTAATTCTGATCTGTTAGACTGACCAACTTAAAATACATATCAGTTGACTGGACAAAAAATTAATAGTTTTTGAACAAGTGTGTAGTTGCTCACTTTATTTTTTTTACCATTTAAAATACAAAACAATTCAGACTTAACTTGAAATTGTACAAGGAGGACAAGTTCATTGTGGACAAAAATTAATAATTAATGAATCAGTTTACAGTTACTCTCTGTATTCATTGGGCCATTTTAAATTAAGTTTGATTTAAATCATAGAGGAATATTTTAGACATGCTTGGTACAAGAAGACACTAGTTTAGATATGAAATAACACAAAATTGTGTAACAGTTCCTGTAACAAAACAGTGTGAGAAAAATCAATTCAATGAACGAGTTGAACACGTATTGATACAATGGAGATAACATTTATACTGATAACTTTGTTTAAACTAACAAGTATTCGATTCTTCTCTGAATCCAGTTGATAAATCCATTATATTTGCAAAAGTGGGAACAAGATTAGAAACTGAAGGTCTAAAATAAACAATTATTCAAAAGGCAACAAATATAAATCATTCGATAAAACATACCATGGATAACCAAACCTTTTATATTTATTGAAAGAAAAATAGTATAACAATCCTATTATGATTCCTAAAGGATATTTAGACTATCAGCATTTGGAAATCTGAGATCTTTACATACATGCTGAATACCTAAAAGAACAATTCATAGAGTGTTACTAAACATATAATGATTTTAAAATGTATGAGGCTGTTACGATCTCTAATGAAAACAAAGACATAAAAACTATTAATTAATAACTTTACTTCTGAGGATCATGACCAATTAGTAACTTTTGACACAAATAAAAATCCTGATGATCTGTGGATAAAGTGTTCTTGAAACTATAATGATATTAAAATGTATGAGCCAGTTATGTTCACTAAGAAAAAATTAAGTAAGATACATAATTAGTTAATAATATCTGATTCTGAGGATCATGACCATTTGGTAACTAGAAATTTAATGAAACTTACCTAAAACCAGATGAACCTCTGATAAAGAATAAAAGACAAGTATTATTTGTAAAATTTATACCTGTAGGTAATTAATGTGGAGAGATAAACAATTAGTTAATAACCTGAATTTCTGAGGACTTTAGTGATCTGAGATCTTAAAATGGCCTACTAATATTTTAAACATTCTGAAAATAGCATACTTAAGTCCATATAATATATTATTGAAGGTTTTGTCAGCAGCTCCAAAAAAAAACAAAAAAACAAAAAAAACAACGCAAACCCTCTCCCCCCCCAAAAAAAAAAAAAGGAGGAAATAAAAGTGATAAAAAAGTGGAAAAAAATGTATTGCCAATTTCAGAGTTTTAATTTATAAAAACATTTGAATCAGGTAGTGAGAGAAAAAAAAAAGTTTATAAATGAATATGAAAATGCAAAAGTAAAGTTTGATGAAATTATCTTTTAAAAAGAGCAAGAAAGTGGCCTAAAATTGGCTTCTTGATTCAGTTAAAAGTGCTTGGGTAAAAAAGTTAAGAGAAAAAGATGCCATTATCCAAAATGAAGCTTTAAAATTTGATGCTGGAGGGTCACAACTTTAATTCTATTTTGTGATCACTGATGTAAGGGTTATAAATAATGTTGTAATGAAGGTTTAAATAACAGGATGATGAAAATTATAAATGATCTGATGATGATGACTATTACTGTTTGATCAAACATCAGTTCTACCACTGCAATGCATAAAAAATACTGGACACTTTCAACACTCTTTTTAGCAAAATTAAACATCAGGTATATATATATATACACCTGATGTTTAATTTTGCTAAAAAGAGTGTTGAAAGTATATATATATTGTTAAATGTAGAGCATATATCATCCAGAATTATAACAGATTTTTTTTTCTTCACTAGTGTTTTTCATTATATAAAAAAATGTGTTTCCATAAAGATAACTACAAAGATAGATATACAGATTGCTAGATAGATCAATTAGATAGATAGATAGATGGATAAACAGAGGTAACTACATAAAAAGAAATTTATATTTAAACAAAATAATATTATAAAACTATTAATAAAAAAGCATTTTAGAAAATTAAATAAGTTACAACAACAATAATAACAAATAACACTAATAATAACAATAACAAAAATAACAACTCATGATAGTACTGATAACAGAAATAGTGACATAAAAGTTTTAGTTGCAGCAGAGAGACTAGTACTTTTCGTTTTAGCAGTCTCCCACCAACAGTCATGTAAACAATGCCATGTGCGTGTTCTACATTAATTGTTTTATAAATTTATTATCTAAACAAGAGGTATATGTCAAGAGCTGTGTAAATGTTTCACTGACTCTTTGTTTTGAATAAAGACATTTTCTCTTTCCAGACTTCATGATGGCTTTGTTTTTATGAACCATATACAAGAAAAAATTGTTGCAGTTTGGCCAGAGAAACTTCAAGTGTAATGATAGATAATGAAGATAATTTTATACATAAGCTTTTTGTATAAACATCTTTTCAAATCTGTTAAATGAAGCACATAAAAAAAGAACACGATGCAGCTTGGCCAGAAAGCTTCAAAAGTGACAAAAAAGTATTTTATAGAAGAGCTTTTTGTATAAACATCTTTTAAAGTTATGGCTAAAAACAAAATAAGACATAACAATAAAAATAATCACAGTAATAAATAAATAATAAAATTAACTATTTTACACATCAAGTGAATATATATTGTCAAGGTATTTTTTAATTTTACAATTTTGATAAATAACAGTTTTGAAATAATTAATAAGAATTCATTCATAATAGAAATAAACTATCTAGCCAATATTTTTCTGTTTCTATAAACAGTGGCGAAAATCACTTCATACAGTACATCATAACTGCAAATTTATATCTGATACCAGAACTGATGAAATATTCTGATACATGGAAATCTGCTCATCTTAAACTAGTCTTACTGTGCTTTATCTTCTGTGTTTTCTGTTACTCAAGTAGGAATAAAAATATACTTTTCTCATTAAAAAAAAAAATAATAATAAGATATATATATATTTACAAAATTAAGAAGTAAAAATTATAATAACTTAGTTGTATTTTGCCAATAAAAAATATGACAGTGACAGCTGTTTCACACATTTTATAACTGAAATTCCCATTAGGCTAACTTTTAGTTCTATTTTCGCAACCAGCAAAATATAAAGCATTTTCTCACTAATTTGTGGGGGGGTTTTAAACAGAAAGAGATAAATGTTTCTTCCAGTGTTAAATAACTAATGCTACTGATACACACATACATGTACATGAACAGACATGTATACATCTGTGTTTTCTTGTATATGTTCTCACTAACATTAGTGCACAAACATTTAAACACGTATGTACACACACACATACATGCACATAGTAACATACTTGTCCATATGCATATATACAGATCATAAAAATAAAAAAGCACAACAACAAAAGAAAAACAACAACTATGTAACCAGTCTGTCTAGAGAAAATTCTAGAGTTCTATGAATAAATGTAAAAGTAAGGCCGGAACAAGAGAAAGTAATAAAACGGAAATGGTTGGCTGAAAACTGTGTTTAACACAAGTCACCATACTACTACAGCTAATAACAGTATAAAATATTTGATGATCAAGAGTGTAAATGGTGATGATAAAAAATATATATTGGATGAAATGATCAAGAATATAAATAATATTATGATCATGTGTATAAAGTTTAATTATCAAGAGTTAAATAACACAATAATGAAGACTAAAATTGCCTTTATCAAGACTATAAATGTGGTGATTAAGAATATAAATGATGAGATGTTGAACAGTATAAAAAATGAGATGATCGAGAAAATAAATGATGTGATGATCAAAAATATATATATGATGATCTGGTGATTAAGATATAAATGATATAATCAACAATGTATATGATTAAATTATCAAGAATATAAAGGATTTGATGGTCAAGAATATAAATGATGTGATGATCATGAGTATAAATGATTTAATTAGCAAGGGTATAAATACAGTAATGAAGAATATAATGATTTGATGATCAAGAATATAAATGAGATGATGAAGAATATAATGCTGATGATGATGACTGTATCAGATACTCACCAATTTTACAACAGATTGTACTGAAATTCCATCGAGTAAATAATGTAGTATTGTGTGACAGTTGCAGTGTGCCAGTCTCAGAAACAAACTTGTATTCATCTCACATACAACACTTAAATCTGTAGAATCTTAGTTATACAGTAGCATTCTGTGTCTCTGTATTTATATTCTGTATCTTTTAATATGTATTTGTTGATTTTGTTGTTTCTTGAAAATTATGAAGGTGATATCTTTGTGTGGAAATAATAGATTTGCTGTTTTGTTTGCTTATCCATATACATGTGTATGTGTGTGTTTACATATTTTAATATTTAATTTATATTTTAACAAAAACCTAATTTCCATTACTGCAATATACTTGAATAAAATTGTTAAACATGTATATGAATGTTGGGGTTTATATACAAACTGAAGTAATATTTATCTGTGTGTACATGCAGGCATGCATGTACATGTGTGTGTGTGTGTGTGTGTGTGTGTGTGTGTGTGTGTGTGTGCGTGTGCATGCGCACATTAAAGACTGTCTATTAATAAACAGAATAGATATTCATACTGTGTGACAACTGACATTTAACTGAACACAACACTTCTTCAGCAAAGGAAAAAAGCTAACAAAGACCACTCAAGTAAATCAGAAATAGTCTGTGTTATGGTATTCAACTTTCTAGTTACATTTACCAGAAAATATGCATAAAAATCACATTATTAGGGCTAATTTGTGCAGGACTATCCATGATGACGTGGGCAAATCAATATAACTGGGCATGTTGTTTTCTGGTGAGTAACACATAGGTTAGAAAACAGATTTAATGCAAAAAGACCATCAAAATAATCTGCATACGATAACACAGTATATGACACGTAAAAAAGAACTGTCATTTGGTTTACACTTATTAGTATTGCTGAATACAATGCATACTGATTAATTTGATTGCTCCAAAGTATAATGACTGAAACTGACTGATTCAATGTATAGTGACTGGAACTAAATGATCCAGTATATGACTAAAACTGACTAATCTGATAAATAAACATAATATCACTCATGTGTATCCAATACTCATAGACTAATATAGTAACTGATAGCTGTTATCAATATATAACATTAACTGGAACTGACAGATTCAACATATGATAACTGATATCCACATATTAACAGAAACATTTAATTTATGAAATAATCTGTAATGAAAAAGCTAATCAAAATCTTTTAAAACGTTGCACCTTTTTCAGAGCAACCAGTGAATGTAGAGGCTATCTGACCATAGGATTCCTGCTAAATTCAAATGAACACATAGACAGAACAGGCAGACTAATTTACTAATGTAAATTTGTTTCAATAAAACCATTAATATGATGATCTATACAGATCTACATTTGTTGTTTGTTACAAGTATAAATGATTTTCACTGTTACCAGTAATGCCATTAATAAAGTAAGGTCATCAAACTAATAATTTATTCATTCTTTTGCTATGAATAAACATACAGATCTGAAACTGTTTTCCATAGATATAACACCCTACAAATGTTACACACAAGAATTTGTTTGTCAAATATTTCTAAATTACTAAGTAATTCATATAAGATGACTTGCAGATCATAAGTTATGAAGAGTGAAAAACAACTTAATCTGGCCAACAGATCCAAAAACTGACTTGAATGAATAAATATTTAATGACACCCAACACAAAAAAACATATCAGCTACTGAGTATCAAAACAAAGTAAAAACAACAAAATGGAAAAACTGAGTCAAATAAAGATATATATATATATGTTACAGTCGATATTTCCAGCTAGACATTTGGCCTAGTGTTTGACATTCTGCCTGATAGCAATTCAGGCAAAGAGTCGTATGGGTTTTATGCTTTGTTTCCATCTGTTCATTGAAGGAATTCTTTATTATCAAAAGCTTTACAGGTTATTGATATACAATATCAATAATAAAAAATGCAAAATAATAGAGCACATAAATTATATCTAACTAATCAAAATGTTTTAACACTGAATTTGTTTTATTTTCATTAATCTGATCCTGCTCTACTTATATGTATCCTGTGACAGAGAGAACACTTAAGAATTAGATAAGCTAAGTGTGACGGAGACAACAGTCTCCTCTTTTATATGAAGTAGATATTAGATTTCCTTAAAATTTATATAAGCTATGGTGAAGTGTTGTTTTGGGGAACCCACCAGTGCTGCATGTCTACTAAACTTCCAACCAGTCTTAGCACCATCCTGAGACAGGAATGTTAAAAGACCCCCTATGTGGTCCTTCCAAGGCAATAAAAGCAGATGTCACATTTTGGTTGGGAGAGATCAGTTGTACACCATACAGGACAGACATGTGGCATTTATATAGATCCAGCTGAGTTAGGTAACTATAAGTTTTTACAGCTATGTTTAAGTATCTGAAAGCTAGTTTGATGTGGCTTTCTAATAAATTCCTATTTAACTATATAATTATAGATATATGTATTGAAGTAGTATAACCATCATTTCATAATAGTTGGTAATCTGAAATCAGACTGATCAAAGTAAACTGTAGGCTATTACCTCTAAATCACGAGTAAGAATAGCTGGTAATCTGAGGTCAACGCTGACCATCAGCACTTGTAAGCATTGATACCACGTAGTGTTATTGTTAACTGATTTTTAATTTAATATTCTGCTAAGCAGAACGTTAGTTTGATATACTTGCATATTAAAATACTTACTAAGGTGTGCTATTTTACCTTCAGGGATAATCTGAACAGAGAAAGTACAATGTCTCTTAGAGCAGCAGTGTCAAATGAATCAACTGTGGGGAGACAAAGAGGTGTCAAACAAAACATTGTGAATGTTTTAAGCATAGTCGTCTGTGCAATTCAAGATGTCACTCAAGTTTGGAGTAAACGAATGTGTTTCGAAATTTCAGTCGTTTGGTCTAATTCCTGGAAATTTTAGTAATTAGGCCAAATGCCTCATGGTCTTGGGCGTTACACTAAATGCCTAAACATTTCAGACATTAGGCCAAATGACTGGTTTTACCTATTGACTGTAACATATATATATATATATATATATGTATTATATAATCTGTTAACTTGTCAAATTAAAGACCTTACATTCCATTGTCATGTAGTCTTGTTTATTGCAGAAAACTTTCAACCAAGTATCCATGACAGGCATAATTTAAATTTTAGTGATTTAAGTACGCGGTAAAATAACATATACCCATGACATCATGTAAATTTAATGTACAAGTAAAGAGAATGCATTAGTGAACAATAACAGGTATGTGGATAGCATACATAATGTGATCATAAGTCAAGTATAACATCAGATGACAAGACCAATAAACAACAGATGACAGAGAACATATCAGCTGAAGTGAACTTCACTAGAAAAACAAATAAAGTCAACAAAACCACAGGTGACTTCAGCCTACTAAAAAGCATTAAAAAAAAAAAAAAAAAAAAAAAAAAAAAATCTGAGCTGGTTGTAAATCTTGGTTTGCTTTAAACAGCAATTGAAGACAGGAGCTGGTCAACCAGCAGTTAACAACCTGGACCTGCTAAAATGTAAGGCCTCCTAAATAGGACTTATTGATATAAGCTTGCAGTTAAAGACTTGAGCTTGTAAAACAGGATTAAAAGAAAACTGTCCATGTTAAATAGCAATTAGAAAAGCTGAGCCTACCAAGCAGACCTTGAACTTGTGCCTATTAAACAGATATTGAACCTAAAGACCTATCTGCCAAAAAGACATTGGAATTAAAAACTTGTGCCTACCAAATAGACCTCTGAACTTAAAGACCTGTGCCTGTTAAATGGCAGTTAAATTTTCAAATCTGTACCTGATAAACAAACATTAAACTTAAAGAGCTGTGTCTGTTAAACAACTGTTAAACCAACCATTAACAACTGCCAGACAGTATGATGACATAAGTCAGTAAAACAACAGATGACCCAAGCTTGTTAAACAGCAGTTAAACCCGCTATTAAATGTAGATGACAATAATCACCTCTTAATGTTAAACACATTCTGAGTGGTCAGAACTCATAAGAAATGATAACTTAATTTTGTCAATTCCTGGGCAGAAATCAAATTCAATTAGAGCAACATCAGTCTTAATGGTTCGCAGTATGTAAAGTTCTACTTAACTGACAGAAACAAACGTTAAAGAATCAAAGAATAAAAATTGCAGGTTTAAGAAAAATGAGAAATAACAAAACAGAATTTTGATCTTAAAGAACATCTTGACATACAAGTTTTAATATTTAGTCTGAAATGAAAACAGTAATGACATATTGTTATTATTGTAAAATACAAAGAAGAGATTACAGTAAATTGATCCAATGTATTAATGACAGAAAATGATTGATTCAGTCTATAATGATTGAAAGTTACTAATAAATGCATCATGACCAAAACTGACTGATCCAGTGTCCAATTACTAAAACTCACTGATCTAGTTTATAAGGTCTGAAGTTGACGATCCATTATATAACCACTGAAAGTGATTGATCCAATATTTAATGATTGAAAGTTACTAATCAGTGCATGAAGAGTAAAACTGACTGATTCTATGTATAATGAATGAAGTTATTTGATCCATTATATAATTGCTGAAACTGACTGATCCACTGTACATGACTGATACAGAGCTTACTGAAGTTGACCATTCCAACAGATAATGACTAAAAACATAATCACTGAAATTGATAGAACCAGGTTATGATGACTGAAATTTACTGATTTAGTGTACAAAAGACATACTCTATACTTAAATAAATAAATATATTAATAAAAATGTTGGAATATTCATACTGTTGTACCATAAACACACAAACACACACACAGGCACACATAAAATCTTTAAATACATCAAAATTCATATTACTGAGATAACATTGACATTAAGCTTTAATAAGGATAGCTTATCAAGCATTAAAGTTTTTAAACAAAAACTTCAGGCTGGTTTTGACATTATGCAAGTTGTATCATTCCAGCTGTAAATATAGTTAAAAGTGTCTAAGTGTCTTATCATGATGTTAATTTTAATAAAAACATTATCAAGTTGTATCACCAAAGATAACAAATTAAATTCTATGGCTGTTTCCAGTTGTGAGCACTGATTTAAGGGGAACAAAGAAAAAAACAAACACAAAAAAACCCACAACAACAACAATAGTAGTAGTAGTAATAATTGTCATCATCATAATGATAATAAAAAAAATAAAAGAAGAGAAAAATAAAGAAAAATATAAAATAAAGTAAAATAAAAATTACAATTTTGATATTACCATTCATTGAATAACTAAAATACAGACAACAAATTTCTGATTAATATTCAACAGTGCACCTATTGAGATGTTTCCTTTTCTAATGAATATTATATGATGGAGTAATATTCTTTAGATGCTGATACAGTATTAAACACTGTGCATGTCTTGTCATCAGATAACCTTGTGACAGAGCACTGCGAGAAATCATGATATGGACTATAAAGATGACAATTAAAGATAAAACATATATTGCATGAAAACATTCATGATACAGAACTCAGTTCAAGTCATGTTATAATTTACATTAACATTAATTATTGTTTGATAAAAAGTTTAATATTTTTAAAAATTTATTGTCATTATCATTTTTATTAAAATGACAATGAAGTTAGTTTACAATGCTTCTCTTTGTAATGATTTGTCATTTTAATGTACATCATAAAATATCACAAATAACCATTATAATTAAGGATGAAAATGAAAGCATACAGATCAATTGGTATTAAAATGCTATGGTCTCATGAAATATTCATACATCTATTTATTCAATGATCAGATTAATAACACTGATGGTGGGTTGTTCTGATGAAACTAACAGGTTCTCACACTATCTGGCTTTTGTATCAGCATCAAAGTGTTATTTTAATGGTCAGACAGCTTCCCTTGGCAATAATTTAAACAAAAATGATGAATTGAAAATATAAATTAGCTGCTGGCATCTATCAGCATCTAAAATAATCACAGCTTTATTATCTGCTCCAGAAAGCAAAGATGATATTGGGTGCTGAGTGTATCTAACTCTTTCCTGGGATACACTTAAATCTCACAGACTCTGGAAAGTTTATGGATCAATACCAGAATCAAATAAAATCACATGCATCACTTTTTGATCTCCAGGGCAGATTAGGTGCTAACAGATTGACACAGAGAATGCTGCAGTTGGCCACTGCTTTGTGATAATCTTAGTGGTCAAGTGGAAATGTAATAAGATATTGCTATAATGTGTGGACAATAAGATTTTAAAGAAAAAAATTGATATGGAGAATACTGTGATGAGCCACTGCTGTAGTGACAAAGCTAGTAGAGAAGTAGAAATGCAATACGATAGTTATTATGGGTTGTCATCAAGTTTTTGAAGAAAAAATTGACATAGACTGATAGAAAATGAATGGTCCATTTGGCAAATGCTATAATGATGAATCTTGTGGTCAAGCATGCTGATGAATGAATAATTATTATTATAATTATTATTTTTTTAAATTACTGATTTAATTTCTTAATGTATGTTTGTGACACAAAAAAGGAAAAATGTTTTTTCACTGCAAGACTACTATTATCAATTAGCAGCTAGTATATGTATTCTTTTCATTCAGGAAAACATGTATCAAATTTGAAAATCAATAACAGGGCACTGAAAACATAATATAAATAGCTCTAAGAAGTGTCGATCTCATAATCTAGGCCACCTCAGGCCAATACTCTAATATCTAAGCTGCAGGCCATTTGATCAACAGTTCCACAAGGTGCAACAAATGTAATATCTTTATATCAAGGCAGGTTAATAAAACTTGGCTCAGATAATAAAGTGAATAATAAACTTGCTGCTGGTAATTACTATGTTTATATCCCTAGTGAAATAATCTTCATTTGTCACTGACCTAAGCTGATTAAATGATAATTCAGTTATTCTCTGAGTGCACATTTACCTATGTGATTATGTTAGGTTTGATTATTCAGTTATCAATAAGGGAATTCAGTTAATATTATGATTATGATCAATTCTTTATATACTTACATTGTGATTGTGTTGAAATAATAATAATAGAAAAAATACATAATGAAAACTGATAATAAGAAAAATAAACTCAGTTAATCTTTTGTTACAATCACAGTTGAATCATAACATTAATACTACAGTTATATTGATTACTGTAAATGAAATAAAATAATACAAATTAAAAATAAATAAATACAAACCACACAAACTCATGTACTTAGTATTTTATAAATTTTTTATGTTCACAAATTAAATGAGTTAAGAAATTCTGTATTGAAATTCTGTCTTTTAATAAAAATGTTTATGATGAATATGTAATCTTGATATAGTTTGTATCTGCTTTGAAGTAGAAACAAGAATTTCAAACTTTTTTTTAATAATTTTTTTGTACATTTAATATTCATTCATTTATTTTATCTGTTATAAATATTCATCTTTATAATTTTGTTAACAACCACTAGCTGATGTTTTTTTTTTGTTTTTTTTTTGTATTATTAACTATCCATTCATTCATTTATCATATTTTTTATATATTTTATTTATTTTATCATATATCATTTTCTTGTAGCTTGAATTTGTTTTATCTTTCACTAAACTCCTTCATAAAAATCATAATGTTCAATATATAATCTAGAAAAAAAAAGAAAAAAACAAGAAGAAAAAAAAAGGCACATGAACACATACACATACAGGCATAAACCATAACTCACAGCAGAAACAGTTAAGGTCACAATTAATCTGGATATCTATAAGGCACACAGCAGTCTTGTGTGTTTGAAAAAAAAAAAATCATGACTTAATAACTGTTTCATTAAGCAAAATATTCTCACTTTTTTCACAGTCTTGCAATGTTCCAGAGACTTTTGACAAAGCCAAGAAATGATCAACAAGCAAGAAGTTAATTTCTCATTCAGTGAGTCTTGAGATCAATACCCTGCACCAGTTGCTGCTAATTAACACTGAATCACACCACCAGTCAGTCAGACTGAATAGAAAATGCTGGACTTCAAAATTAGTGGAATATTTTGGTGTTGTGCTGATATTACTGTAGTTAAGAATCATGAGAAAAATGAAAAAATTATTTTGACTAAAAATCTTGTGTAAATCCGAAAATTATTTTGCACAGAGGTTTTGGTAAATTTTGAAAATTATTAAAAACTAATTTATGCATAGATCCAGAGATACATTTATCACTTACACTTGTGTTTTGATAGTGATTTGGGTCATTATTTTTCTTTAATGTTTCATAATGAATACATCAACATGATAATAAAAATATAACATATTTAAAAAAAATTAAGTTCTGAAACTGTTAAATTAGAACAGACATCAAACTTCAGAATTACTGATGGTCCATCAGTCACACTGATCAGTGATAGACATACAAATACAGGACCAATTAAAACTGTCACCAAATTCAACAGTGTTTCTGATGTTGGTTATTCTTAACATTCACAGCCATTTATTTAATTTTTAAAATCAGTTATAAAACTCAATAAAAGAGGAAGCACAATGACCTTTAAACAAACACATTTCATGCTAAATATAATAGCACCAACTGTTTATTTTTACCCTGTTATTTCCTTTTTGTTTTGTTGTTTTTGTTTTTGTGTTAGATCTTTAACTAACAATAACCAAAACTAAAATCTTAGCATCTAAATGACTGAGAGACACAATTTCTGCTAATTAAAGCCACCACCAGTGACCTCCAATACAAAGTCTATATTTAAAATAAAAAATTAAAACAAACAACCAAAAAATGCATATCGCTTACTGATGGACAAAGTTTCAAGTAATCAGAGCTGTCACCAGCTGTTAGTGACTCCAGATTAGTCCTTTAAAATAAGCAAGAACAGGCACCAAATAATGTACTGACTGAGGGACAAACTTTCTATCATATACAGATGTCATGACCTCAGCACTATCTCACTGGTCAGTGAACTAAACCTTCTCCTTATTCAGTTTAAAATAATAATAATAATAATAATAAAAAATAAGGATGGCAGAACAGGCAGAAAACATTAGAATTACTGATGGACAAACCTTCTTCCAGTTATAGCTGTCACCATCCTCACCAATGTATTGCTGTTTAGTAATAAATGATAGCAGGAGATCAATAGCTGAAGCATTCTTTACTTCAAGTGTGATATTAAAGGAGAATGGTGAAAGCCAACACTTGATGAGAAGACAAGATTATCTCTGTCAGCAGTTCCAACTGCAAGTAGCAAATGAAGATGCAAGGTACACTTTGTGGCCTTGCAACAGATCAAATTAGACACTTGTATCAGTCTGGTTCTCCTTGATACCTGCTGCTGTACAAATGGCAGTGAGTAATAATGTGATGGAAGCCATATAACCTACTGATAAAACATAAATAAAAAGTGTGTGGGAGAGAGAGAGAGATGAAGAGTAAGAAGGAGAGAGCGACTGAGACAGAGTGAGAAAGAGAGACAGAACACACAGAAAGAGGCAATAACCAGATTCAAGAAAAGAAACATGAAAAAAAAAAAAAACTAAAAGAAAAAAAGAAAAAAAAAAAGAAGAAAGACACAAAAGTAAAAAACAGAGTAAGAAATATTAAATAAGTAAATTTGTTTAATACAGACTGACCATCATTAATCTGGCATCATTGCAGAATGTTGGATTAGTGATTTTGCCACATAACAGAGTAATCAGGTTTGAATACATTTTATTCAACAATTCACCACCTTGTCTTATTGATGAAATACCACTAAGTATTGCTATTACTTTTTTTTGACATGGTCAATCTTATCTTCTATGGACAATGTATTGTGTTTGTGCTTTACATAATGAGAAGCATTTTTGTTATTCACTGAAAACATGGTTAGGTTAAAAATTAGCAGATTATGACAACAAATTGGAAAAACAACAACACTGGAATGGCTTGGCTATGTTGCCAGTGACATCAACAGCATTTATGCAGCAAGATGTGCCATCAAAGATTAGCAACAATATTGTGTGGCAGTGCAGGAAATTTGATATAAAAATAGCCAAATTTTTTGTCAGATTAATGACTGCTGGATCAGTAATGGTTGATTTGTATTACTTTTAAATTGTATTAAATAAACAATTTAAAAGTTATATTTTTATTTCATTATTCCATCACTATTTATTTCATAAAATACAACACAATTCAGTAATCAAATTAATTTCACTGGTTTCCATAATTAAAAATAGCCCATACAGACACTTATTAATGCCATTTTAACAGTAATGGTTATTAAGTATCAAACAGATGGTTATTTTGCATTATGATAATAGGTGGGAAGAAATGTACTGACAACACTCAATGGGCTATGTGTCTCTCTTACCAGTAAGGGATCATTAACATGCATCTTCTTATATACATGAAAAATGTCATTTGTATTTTACATACAAATGCTGCATTAGAATTATATGTGTTGAGAAAGAGCAATCAAAGTGAAGGGCTTTCCAATTAGTTGTGAGTGAATTACTCATATTTGTCAAGTGTATTGTACCAGTCTCGGCTGATGACTGTATACTACTACTGGGGTGTGATGATACTGCTACAATTGTCATTTTATTTGTTATGGACCATTTTTACAGAAAATACATATCATTAAACTATTGTGATTTTGGAGATATACTTAATTTCCCAATTATAAAACATTAAAACACACACATACACATACAAAAACAAATAAAATAATGATTATTTAAACCATTAGTGACTATTATAAACAAGTGAAGCATAAGCAAAATATTATTTATGAGAATAGTGATAATGTTAGCAGTATTATTAAGGGTAATAATAATAACAGTAACAATAACATTAATAAATTTAAAGTTCATGAAACTTTGATTAATAAACCTTTATCATAATTAGTATTAAAATTTTATTTCACTTTTTCTTTTTCTTTGAAAACCAGCAGATGATTTAATTTCATAAAGTGCCATCAGACATTCTCCTTTTCCTCCCAACTGCAGGAAGCATAAACAAAGTCAATAAATCAGTATCATCAATACAAAATGCAAAGTCTTTAATCTTGCAAGACAACTAAATTATGTTAAAGTCAAATCATCAAGGAATATAAAACACAGACATTCTTTCTGCCAAGATGATAAATATTTTATTAAACATTATCTTCTATTTCTTTCATGATTAAATAGAATTAAAGTTCAATTATTCTGGTTCATCAGAATAAAGCTTATTTTCAACTATGGAAAATAATATGTATCTGAAAATTCTAGTTGGCTTATCTTAATGTTTTCATTGCCAATGTGGGTGTATTGTGTTAACTGTTTCACTGCTAATACAGGTATCAAAAACAAATGGGAAAACAAAAAGTAAAAAAGATGGGAAAAATAGGTAATACCCATTATATTGGGATGGAACTGGACTGATAAAAACCTGATAAAATACATTAGAGAGAATCTGTTATAATTCAGAGATTTGTAACATCTAAAGCCTGATCTATAGCTCTTCAGGCACTGGGAAAGTCAAAATTATGAATGGTATAGTAATCATTAAAGCTCTTAGAAAAATAACACTTAATTGGTCTGATGACATATGTCCATTGTTTTGTTGGGTGTTTTTTTAATTTTTTTATGGGGTGTGTTTTGTTCTAAAAATTTTAAAGAATTAAACATTTTAAAATAAAGATTATGAAAAATTAAGTATTGAAAATTATTAACAAAGTGTGAAATATTTAAAATGTTGCTTTATGATTGATGAATATGTTATTTAGTTTTATGTAACTGTAGTATGAACTTAATCTATTGAATAATTTTTATGTAAATATATTCATCAGCTATATAGGATTTAACTTCTAATTTATCTATTTATATGTAAGTTATATTCAAAGTAATATTTTTTAAAACCACTGTATAGATATGAATTATATTTTATCATTACAATATATATCATTATATAATTGAGAGGCAGTTTTCAAACATACACACACAGAGAGACAAAAGTCTGGAAAAGAATGCGCAATTTATAATTATATTGCAATATTAAAAACAACTTAACCTATGAAAAAATGTTTATGTAAATTATCTAATCAAACTGCAATTTTAAAACAAACTAAATACAAGGAAAAAACCACAACTTTTTACTGTTTAAACTGAATTAAAAAATCAAACTATGTTTTACAACCACACACAAGAAAACATTTATCCTTTTATATATGTATCTTACATAATCAAAAATTAGTTGTAAAAGCAACTGTATACAAGAACAGATTTATGACCAAAAAAATAAAAAGCAAAGAGTGAGTGAGTTCTTTCAACATATGGATTAATCCAGTAGCAATCAGTTTGTCTTACGGCAGAAACCAAGTTAAGTACTGAATACCCAGATGATTGATTACTCAAGTAATGGCAATCTGTTTTTCTCAGTGTAACAAAACAGCTATACTATAGGAATGAAGATGTGTTTTATTCCACCACACATTCAACAGATTTTAAAGCTATACGTACAAGGTATCATAATATGCTTACGGATTATTCAAATGGTGAAAAAAAAAAAAACATACTGATATCATTATATAAGACTGTTCTTTTTCATTTAGCACTAACTGTTATTTTGATATGTACCTTCCCACAGAAATGAAAGAAATGTTTTATTTCACCACACATTCAACAAATTTTAAATTTACACATACAAACATCATAATATTGTCAAGGATTATTTAAATAATGAAAAAATTAAATCTCATGCCATCATACAAAAGGCTATTCTTTTTCATTTTGAAGCAAGGTTTATTTTTTATATGTACCTTCACACAGAGTGGAGAGAAGGAGAACCTTTTTGTAAATTTACCTACACACTCAACAGATTTTTATTCTACAGATTTAAGGTATCGCACATGTAGTTAAGGATTATTAAAATAAAGAAAAGATGTATAACTGCTTTCATGCAACTGCAATTAGGAATCTTTGTATGTACCTTACCATAGAAGGGAAAGCACAAAAAGAAAGAAATGTTTTATTTAACTATATACTCAACATATTTTTAATTTATTTATGGATTGTGGTAAAATACATATAGTTTAGAATCATACAGATAATGTAAAGGCACTGTACTCACAAAACAAGTTAATTAGCAGCAAGGGATTTTTTTATATGTGCCTTTCCACAGAGCAAAGGAAGAAATGTTTTATTTAACAATCCATTCAACTTATTTTTAATAGAGTTATATTGTGTAATCCACATAGTTAAGAAGCATACAAATAATGAAAGATAAAATATGTTTACAGCCAAAAAAAAAAAAAAATATATATATTCTTTTTTTATTAACACAATGTGTCAAACACAAGAAAATGCATACCATGGTCTTTGATGAGCCTGTCATATGGCAATGGCTATACCATAGTTCAAACAATTTAAAACTGTGAAGGTTTTTCTTTTGAGGGGTGGTTGGAGGAAGAGGGGGGTTCTCAGAGTTATTTCAATGGATGGAAAGTCAAATTTCTGCAACCAAAACTTGAAACTATCTCATAGCTATCTGAATTAAAGCCTGGCTGCTTTTGATAAAGATACAAGAAAATTAAGCTGCAGTAGAAAGAAACCAAATCATGCTATGAATATTCATAAAGTGCATGTTGCTTATCAAAGTGTCTGGCTCCATGATTTGCTCCATTTTTAGAAGTTGTTACAGAAACAACATGATTAAGTTTACTTCATCAAGAATGTTCTTCACTCAAAGATTCTGCATAAGAACTGTGATTATTTCCATTATAGAAACAAACAAAAAAAATCAAAAGGTTCAGCACCTGATTCTGAAATAATGATATATATCCCATAATTAAAAATGTATTATTTCACAATCAAATAAATACAGAATTAAATATATATATATATATACTAATAGTTTCTATTTTAATCCTTTTTATTTGTGACTTCACATATTAACAATAGTTTTTGCTATTTAAAATGGGTTTTTTTATTCAAATAAATTATAAACTAAAGCAATAAAAAAAAAATTAAAAAATGAAAATAAAATGAATGACTGAAAGCAATAAATGTGTTTGTGTTTGTTTATGTGTTAGTATATGTGTACGTACAGGTGTTTGCATGTGTGTGTGTGTACATGTTTTATATAAGTGTGTTTGTGTATGTATGTATATGTGTGTGGTGTGTGTGTGAAGGAATATTAAGTTATTACACTGTCAATGGTTGACATCAGAATAAATTCCATCAACATCTATCAAGTGTTGAAAAGTGCTTACTTAAATATTGATTATTTGCTGAATATTCAAATGTGTAAAATCTTAGTGCTGCCATTTTGAAGATGACCATTTGGAACATGCAGACAAATCAACATGTATATGCTTTATGCAAAGAGAAACCTAATTAATATCAGTGGCTTTAAATATCATTGTCACTGACAAAATTTGTATAGTCTATTTTTATATGTGTGTGTGTGTAATAAAAAAAAATGAAATCAAAAGTATTAAAAAAAACACAACAATGAAACAAAATAGAAATATTATTTTAATTCCCTCTGAAGATAAAAGTAATATGAATGTAATAAATGTATCTAAATAAAATGATGTATTTACCTCTGTGAACTAAAAGCTACAGTGAAAACAAAAGTTATAAAGAGAAGACAACTAAAGTTATCTATCTATTGATAAAATTATTACAGGGTTTATAGGTGACGTCCCAAAATAGAATTAATTATTTAAACAGAGTAACCTTATCAGACAGATAAAACAAGTTAAAACAGCAAACTTTTCTTTCATTAATCTTCCAACATGGCATGCAGTCTGTTTGAAGCTTAAAACAGATATAATAAGAAAATGAAGCTAAACCTATTAAGTATTTAACATAGTACAGATACGTATATGTCTAATCTCCTGTGATGAGACTAAACCAATGAATGTAGACATCATCAAAATATCATGTGTTATTGTTATATAGAGAGATCATCAACCTTGTAAACTGTCAAATATTGAGATTTCATGGCAATAAAGAGAAACCAGGAATCTGGTGTGTAACATTGTTTTAGTGCCATTTCAGTAGCAGGCGTAATTACCAAGGACATATTTTTCTCTGTTTTCGGTATTTTCTGTGTGTTGACATGAACGCAGTTTGATTAGTAGTTGGCTTCTCACTGAATCAGTGTGTGTTATTCAGTGTTCACAATATAGTAATTTCTTCACCATTATTTTGTTAAGTACCTGTCTCATTTTCACACTATGCTATTTATGAAACCATGAATGTTAATGATATACTATTACTTTGTAAATGAAGAATTATTTGAAAGTCAGAGTTGTCAAACAGGATAATCAACACTGAATAAACTTTTCAATTTAAACATGAACTGAATCCAAAAGAATAAACAATCCCTTGTTTAATGACATCTCAAAATTTTATTGTTAATAATTATTTGATATCAGTGCAGTGAGGATTACTGAATTAGTTATATAGCTAGATAAGAAAAAAAAAAAAAAAAAAAAAAAAAAAATATATATATATATATATATATATATAATAATAATAGTAATAATAATCTGAAAAAACATGAAACCTTAAAAATTATAAACATTTCTAAAACTTTGTATTTTCTTATTATTTATTGGTAAATGAAAAGTTAAAAATACTAAGGTGAACTAAGTAAATTATATAATATATATTATTATTATCAGATTTATCCAATCAACTTTCAAAGGTGTGTACTTTAAGGAAACAAAACACCTGCAGAAATGGGACAGTCAGGTAAACAACAGAGCAAACTTTGGTATGTAAGTGAATATTGACAATTACCTGTTTAAAATTACCTATTTGTTTACCTTGTTTAAGTTTAGCAGACCAAAACAACTTATTATTACTATTATGTTATTTATTTTGTTTGTTTTGATTTTTTTTTTTTTTTTTTTTAGTGTACACTTATTGCCTGACACAGGATCTGAAATTATAGTTAACCAGTTGGTAAACAAATTATATATATATAAAAAATAATAATTAAATATGTGTATGTCTGTGTGAGTAAAAACATATCTACTCACTAAATATGTAGAAGTACATCACAATGTTAATATTTTCATTCAACCTCGAACAATAAATAACAACATCACTATTTTCAACACAGCTCTTTTTCATTTGATGCAAAATGTTTTATGTCAAAAAAACATATAAAATTTAATAATTATTTCCTTACAAATTTATTACCAGTTAATTTAAAAAAAAAAAAAAATAATAATAATAATAATAATTTTTCTCTTTTCTTTCTTATTTGTTTCTTTCTTTTTCTTTTATTTCTTTTCTTTTGTTTTTTCAAAAGAAGAAAATTACTTAAAATAGTTCCATAGAGGCTATCACTCATACACACTGTCAAAGCCACCATTTTATGTTTTGTCATGATTAATATACCTGCACTGAAACAGAGGTATTTCCCATTCCACTGCGCATGAGCCCATTGCTGGGTAATTCGAGGATGCAAAAGGCAAGATCTCCCGAGATCTTGCAAAAATAGCCCTACTTGCAAGTTGGAGGGCAAAAGATATCATGCTATAATGGGAGGTCATGACCATTGTTCAGTTAACTGTTCCAATTGCAGAAGTCTGGGAAATCCATCAATACCCAGCCAATGCATATCAGAAATGTTTGTGGGTAATCGCTTCACAGAGAAATGAAAATTATTTTAATGTTACAGCAAACATGAGGGTTTGTTTGGCACATTTTGCAGGTGGGAAGCCAGTGAATGAGAAGAAACATGTGGGCTATATATCCAGCTTGAATATAGGACTGGAAATTGTCAAAAATCTAGGATAACAAAAAACAAATGAAATTAATGACATGGTTCAGATAACTACAGAAAACAATAGTTTCAATTATGTTCTTAATTATTCAGTCTACCACACAACTGGTTGAGGTATTTGTTGCTTGGAGTCACAGATACTTAGTAAGGATTGTACAAGTATCATAATATGTAGGTGTTTGTACGAGTATATGAGTAAAGGTACATTCTTCAATATCACAGTTATATGTTACTCCAAAATAAATGGTTTATTTATAGAGGTTAAGCATAAAGCATGTATACTTGTGAGTGTTTGTTCAAATTACACCTAACAATAACTGTAATTAGATAAGTAACTGGTTTTAACCTAAAAGGAAATCAGTTGTTCACATTTCCTTCACAAACAAAAGATTGAATTAATCATGTTACTGTATGATTTGTTTGTTGAACATAGTGTGTGGCCATGTTGTCAGTGTTCAGTCAGAGATGTGTCTGCAACAAAGGTGTACATAGTCTGGCTGTAAATGGTATCACTAGAAAAACTTGCTGAACAAACAAGTTATTGGCAACGTTTGTAATGCGTCTGTGGGGTAGGGGCACCTGCTACCCCTTGATCTGGACCTGAATTGTTTTGAGAGGTGGTTTTTCAATTATACTGTGTATGTGTACATAAGCATACTGGCTCCCATTTTTGTAGCTGAGGGATGACAATCTGGATAACAGCATTTATGTATATTACTATTATTCCTATGTATACATACATACAGAAAAATACACGCACACAGATATATATATATATACACACACATACTATACCGAGATGCACACATATGCCCTGATTCTGACATAAGGGGTATTTACAACATTTATGCATGTGTATGTTTCCAGTAAACAAATTATATATATCCATCCGAGAAATATTTATAACTTTTCAAATTCTTAAATGCTCATATGGAATCCCTGTCAAATGTTTTGTTTGAACTTTTTATGAAATAGTCTTTTAATCTGGTATTATCAGAACCCTTGAGTATGAGTTGCAGAGACTTTGTCCAAGTTGTTGCACTGCTTTTTAATTTGAACCATTCCACTGTAAATTTTAGCAGTCTGTTTTCTACAGACATTATGCCATCTAATTAGAAATATGTACGTGTTAGTTGCCAAAGTTTAAAGTCTCCTACAAAGCTATTCATGTCACCTGTAACAACCTGTCTGTCATGACCCTCCAACTTGTAAATAGACAAGCTTCAGTCTATTTTGTCAAGGGATGTTACTTTTGCTGAGCAGTACATTATATTTAATTTTTATTTTTAATGTAGAAAACAAACACGAAATATTAACGAAGACTTTAAAATAAAAAAAATAAAAAAAATAATAAAGACTAAAAAAAAATAATAACATATATATATGAAAGAAAATTATTATTAATACTTAACCCAAAGGGATTTTTGGGACTGAATATTATTCTTGTAATACTGGTAAATATATCTGTATGATATTGATAATAATAACTTTTTTTAATATTTTTTTATTTATTCTTGTAAACAATTCACTGATCCAGAGATAAAGAAAGATAAATAAATCTTTATTGTTGGAAAATATCTGAATGATAACAAAGCAAATACAGTTTTGACACTGCTTTGAAGTTTCAGTATTACATTTCAAAGATACAGAGCAATAATTCAATGATATTGATAAACATCTGTTGTAAAAACAAGTTAATAATATTTGTAAATATTTGAACAATGACACTGGAAAATTTTCAGTAAACAAATTTAGTTACGCAAATATCTTGAATAAAGATATTGGGAAATGTCGGCAGACATTTATTCAGCAATGATAAACGGGAGAGTAATAATGGTAAATTTCTGATGAACATCTGAGTAATGTTATATATCTGGGTGATGCTGGTAAACATTTGAGAGATACTGTTTAAATAAAATACCAATACCAATACCAATAACAATAATGATAATAGTAATAATGATGATTTTGATAGACAGGGCAGTGATATTGGAAAATAGATCAGTGATCTTAGTCTACATGTCAGTGAACATTGGTAAACAGGTCAGGATACTGTTAAACAGATCAGTGATACTGGTAAACAGGTCAGTGATTTTGGTAAATAAATCAATGATATTGGTAAACAGATCAATATTATTGGTAAACAGGTCAATAATATTGGTAAACAGATCAGTGATACTGGTAAACAGATTAATGATACTGGTAAACAGGTTAAGTAATATTGGTAAACAGGTTAAATAATACTAGTAAACATATACAGATCAGTGAAATTGGTAAACAGATCAGTGAAATTGGTAAACTGGACTGATATTTGTATACAGCTCAGTGATACTGGTAAACAGGTCAATAATATTGGTAAAGAGGTCACTGATATTGGTATATACTTAATTGTTAAGTGACACTGATATGCTGATCAGTAATAATAGTATGCTGATTAGTGATACTGGTAAAGAAGTTTATTATACTGGTACTCAGATGAAGCACATTGGTAAATATGTGAACAATGATAGTGCCAGATTTTTTAATGATGTTTGTAAATAGACAATCTAACATAAAATGATTCAGCTTCCATGTTTCACTGTTTCTCTGTTTCTGTCTTTTTGCACTACCATAGACAAGGGTTGCTACAAGTGAAGAGTAATCAAGGTATAGAGCTGGCAGGAGCAAGTGAGTATGTGTGTGTGTGTGTGTGTGTGTGATCATATTATTAATATACTCAACTGTATAGACACAGATAATGTTATTCAGTACAGATAAATAGTGTGTTAGTGTTGAGGTTATAGATTAACATAACAAGTTTTTGTTAATATGTATGTGTGTGTGTGTGTTTAAAAAACAAATCCAGAGCTATATGCAGTAAAATTGAAAACTTTATTATTCTTGTTTTATTAAATATGTTTTATATAGTGAAACAATCATCTCTATTCATGGCATTTTGTAAATCTGTAAACATTTAATAATAATAATAATAATAATAATAATAATAATATAGTTTTTATATATGGGCAAATACATTTATTTTTCAATATATTTTGTTTACCTACTTTATGATACAAGGAAAAATACATTATAAATCTTTTACAAACATTAATTTGTAAACATAATTGTTCTAAATCAACAGTTTAAAATAGTCGTGTGTGTTCCAATTAATATTTGTATTTTATTATTAGAACGATATATTTTATTATATTTTACATATATTAATGTAAATAAAGTTAATGTCCAAATAAAGAGGGATGAAAAGTATAATAAATAATAATACACATTTGAAAATTAAATGTTTTTTTTACCGGAAAGTTTAGTTTAGTTAGATGTAATAAAAATCCATTGAAACAGAATTCAGAGAAATATTTTTATATGACATTTTTTATTTATTTATTATTATTATTATTATTTTTTCTTTAGATGGCTATAAACAGATAAATAAAAAAAAAAAATTAATTAATAAAGGCATGAAAAAAGATAAATATATAAAAATCTTTAGAGTAATCTATCAAACAAACATATTAACAACAAAAGAAAAATTCTAACATATTTTGAAAGCATATTGTTAAAAGTAATTAAATACCAGAACTTTTTTATATTAAAGGTTATTATTTAACAACAGCAACCAATAAATCATTTAAAAAAATTAAGAAATTAAAAATAAAATATACATAAGTAAAATATGTCAGAGTTAAAAGCCTCTCTTCTATATCTGGGTACATATATGTATACTTATTTTAGCTGAACTAACCTATACAGCATAAAAGAATGACAGTAAAAATACATGCAAACAGATAAAGTAAATGAAAACAGAATCATGCATATAACATGAACAATTAAATAAAAGATAACAATAAAACTATAATTAATTTTATAAATGCTGAAAAAAACACACAAAAAACCATACAAATCATGGAGAAAACAAATAACAAAAAAAAAAGAAAAGAAAAATAATAAATAAATGATGAAATAATGAAATAATAATAATAGTAACAGTATATATATATTAAAAAACTCATCCTGGTGAAAGAAACATACAGATAACAAAAATAAACACAGTAAAAAACATCATGCATTCTGTGCACAATATGAAGCAGCATTCTACAGTTACAAGGTAAGAA
This sequence comes from Chrysomallon squamiferum, assembly GCA_012295275.1. NCBI lineage: Eukaryota > Metazoa > Mollusca > Gastropoda > Neomphalida > Peltospiridae > Chrysomallon > Chrysomallon squamiferum. Next base: position 33,717,470 of record CM022665.1, on the reverse strand, counting down.
AATGTACATTTGGTATAAGACTGTTGTTTTGATGACAGTATTTTCAATTATCTCCAGTCTGTTGATATTCCAAATCCATACATCCTGCTAGTCAAAGCATGTTGTGTCTGAAAGGTCATGCAATGAAAGCATTTTCAAAATCTCATGTAATGGATTTTTATTGGAAAATTTAACAGTTTCTAGAACTCAGTCTGATCCAGAATTCTCCCTCTGAACTATCACTCAATATTTAATGAAAACAAAACAAAAAAATGTAATTGAGGTATATCACCTGCTAGCATTTGTTATCTGTGTGTGTGTGTGTGTGTGTGTGTGGGTAAGTCTCTATCTAAGTATGTATATGTGTATATATATATGTAGTATGTATGTATGTAGGTTTCTATGTATGTACTTATGTAGTGTGTATGTATGTATGCATGCATCTGTATGTATTACTATAAATGTTTGTGGATGTATGTGGATGTGTGTCTGTTTACATTCAGGCTTTATGTATATAAATAGGTTGGTATCTACCAGATAGCAGTACAAACTGACTGGGTGATATAGTTAACCAACAATGTATTAATATTTCCAATCAGTAATAATGTACAATTCATGTTCTGCCCAAATGTGACATCACAGAATATGAATACCTCTCATAACAGCCAATTACATTTGAAATGATGTGATCACAACATTTTTATTTTCACACAACAATCTCATTTGCAATACAAAGTTTATATCTTATTCAAAATTTGATTTGCCTGAATCAGACAAATTGCACTCAGATTCCACAATACAGTGGCTAGCTACTGACAGACCAAACTCTATTTTAGTGGCTCAGTGGTTAGCATGCAGTTTTGAGGTGTTAGTGTTTCAGGATTTATTCTTCTTAACATGTTTGGTGCTGAATGACAGTGATCTCTGTCATACTTTTAAAATTGCCATGCATTAGTGACGTGACTTCCAGTGCTGATGTAGGCAATTATTGATCTACTTTGGGCTTCCCTGGCATTCAGAAAATCATGGCAAGTACGAGCAAAAACTTGTTTCAATTTTGAAAATCCCCAAAACACCCAGCACCGAACGTGTTAATGAACTGTTTTCTGTTCCAACTAATGCTCCACAACTGTTTTATCAAAGACTATGCACTTACCTCTCTGTGAGAAATTGTTTACAAAAAAGACAGCCCATTGAGTATTGTCAATAGATATCATCTATTATGTCATTATCAGAAGAAAAAACATTAATAAAAAAATAATAACAAAATAAAATAAAATAAATAAAAATATATAATAAAAAACAAACTTAAGAATCTTTAAGACAGGTAACTATTTAACATTTAGGTATTAATATAAAATTCATTTATTTGACTGATTTGTCATGTAGTTGAAGTTCCGAGGTGTGTTAGACTGTGTACAGAGATTTTAGGAATCAACATCAACTGTACTACTGTAACCGTACTAACTTGTTTACTCAGCCATGTTAACAATCTGCTTTTTATCACTAATAAATCACTCAGGTATAAATTTAGAGCACTTATATTATGTCATGTTTGTAGCCTTAAGCTGAATCTTTTGATAATGGATCCCTCATCTTATACTGTATGTGTGTGTTTGTGTGTGTGAACACATAATCATATGCAGGGAACAAAACAAGCTTATTGACATTGGAGGAAATGATATATAATGAACCAGTCTCTTAGAAAATACAAAGTAGTAATGTTTTACCTGTACATGTAAAAGGGTAACATTTACCTGTGCAGGTAATAAAATAAGTGTAAGCTGAATTTTATAACAATAAAAAATATAAACTGTAAACAAGGTCTGTGACAAAGATGATGTAAACTGATTCTCTGTAACATTATAGGCATTACAAAAATGTCTTTTGTTAAAGAATAAATATGCTGTGTGGCTGATTTGAAGTAAAACAACAGATAAATCAGTGATGTACATTTTACTGTTTTTTAATAATGGACATCAGCTGAAAATTTAAAAAATAAAATAAACACACACACACATATACATACACATACACAAAATACACATACCCTCTTAGTCATACACATATGCACACAAACACATACATATATATACAGACTTCCTCTCCTTTGTAACCTCTAATAAAAAATAAAAAAATAATTTCTGCTATATAATACTCTTTATAAGAAAGAATTATCATGAAATATGGATACAGAAACACTGAAGGTTAATATAGTCTTTTTTTCAAGAAAAACCCCAACAAATTTGATAACAACAACAACAATAATATTAATAACATTAGACATTATAATAGTAGCAGTAGGAGTAATAGTAACAATTAAAAAAAAAAAAAAAAAAAAAAAAAAATTAGCAGCCAGTTTATTCAGCATAATTAAATAAAATTATCTAACAATCAATTTTTACTCATTATATAACATTTCTGCCAGTAATTCAATTCAGCTACATTAGATAATTCACATATTTACAAAGGTTAAAAACAGGTAAATAAACAAACAATTTTGTTTAAATCATTCCCACACACACTATCTCTCATGTAATCAGTCATATATATCTCTAAGACATAGATGATGGAAGAGCACGCACACACATACTCTTTTTCTCTTTCTCACATATACTCCAATACACACTTAACTTACAACAGTGAAGAGACAACTTTATTTGTTTTTCACAAAGCTATTCTTTTCTCTCTATTATATTCACTTCTGCTATGTCTTCTAGGTAACTAATCACCATTCAAAGATGTTGTTATTAGAAAGAGTAGTTGCAAACAGCCAGAAGGTTACCACTGAATTCACTAACAAAGTTTCACCTACTTAACTACAGTTGTGTGCACTTGGCTGCATTCCAAGCCACCCTAGTTCCTTTCCTCACCAAGCAACCAAAGTTAATCCTGAAAGTTGTTTGGGTTATGTTAATGATAATGACAAGTACACCTTTTAATATGCACTGTTCTTATTTTTTTAATATATCTCTTTAATGTCTAAGATGAACTGTCAGTGCCCACAATGATGGCAAATATCAATACATCTTAAAGAGATTTTTGTCCAGAAACAAAATTGCCTTTCATAATAAAATTACACTGCAATTAACATATGCTCTTTCACATTTGTTTGTTAAACTAACCAAGGTCAGATTTGAACATGTTTGACAATAATGAGCATCATTATCATGGATATTAACTTTACATGTCTGTCAATATCAAAGCAGCATCATCTAGTTTCAAATTTATTTTATTTGATAAAAATAAGTTATAATAGCATTTTCTGGATTTCTATTTACATATTTGTAAATATTAAACTTATCATAAACAATGGCATTTACTTTGAAAATAATAAAATAGCATTTCTGAGGTAATATTTACACATTTGTAAATATTAAACTAGCAATATGTGGAAGATTTTTATTTGAATATATTAAAACACTTTGTTTAAAGATAACAATAACCTGACAATAGCATGGTCTCACGTGATAAGCTTCATTGGATACCAATAATATTTCATTATGAAATGAGCAAATGTGACATTTTATTAATACTTTTCTAATATGTTTATTAATTACTATGAATGTGAAAACCTAACAAATTATTAATTATTGTCCAATATGTTTGTCAATCATTGCAAAATAAGAAACTTAACAATTTATTAATTTTCTAATCAGTTGTATTGATTCTTTCAGTGTAAAAAAATATAAAATTCATTATAATTTCTGTGTATTATTAGCATCAAATAATCATTACATACAAAATATAATTAAATACAATTTAAAAAAAAATATATATACAGATATTCATTCAGGTTTCTTTTGTTAAGATTAATATTTTTGGTTATAGCACGTTAGATATAAATATGTGTTTTTTGTAGCAATGATGACATGAGATGGGAAATCTACTGTCATTTCAAAGACTACATTTCCTATTAACAGTCAGAGATTTTTCATATGGCATCATCCCACAGGAAGAGTATTTCATCCTGCACTGGTCTGAAATAACACTAATCATGGCATTTGATTACTGGAGATGAGTCTAGCAATGTATCATTGAGGATTGATCTTGTGATATATCATGGCTCAGGTCAGTGGTATAACCACTATGCTACTACACCCCAGTCAATAAAAGCAACCTGCTATATACATATACTTTATTTGATTGCTTTAGTCTTCTGGCAGAAGGAATACATGAAACCATTAGCTTCACTTTGGGAAAAAAATCTATATTAATGCAATTACTTGAGATAATTTAACTAATGGTAATGCTATTACAAACTTGTCAAGGTAATAACTGATTATTAACTGCATTTAATTTCATGGATTACACTAAGCTTTCAACTCCTTAGTCTTTTATGATTGACTCTAAAAATGCTGAAATTATATGGAAGTATATTTCCTTTTTTTTTTTTTTTTTTTTTTTTTTTTTTTTGAATTTTACTATTAATTATTATACTTTGAGTTAAGAAGAAAACTGGGATTGAACTCACAGTTTGGATGATAAATGGGATCTGAAGACTTAACAGCAGTCCTGTCAGTTATCACTTGATAAAGTGTTCCTAATCTTAACTGTCCTGATTTTCTTTCTAAATACAGAATTTTTCCTGATTTTATTGCTGAGATTTGTTCTTTCTTGGAAAATAATTTTCTTTCTAAAAATACTTAAATGTTTGGGTTTTTTTTAAATTTTATTGTGTTCTGTTTTACTGGGATTTGTTTTCTTGGAAAATAAATTTTTTTTAAATACAGAACTGAATCAAATAACAAACATATTTTACACACACACATATGCTTTCACCAGGAATATTTATCTCTCATACATTTATATATTTATAGCTAATAAAACAGTATTATACATAATTACCAATATTTTCACTGACAGTATATACACTCCATCCATATATTATTCATCTGTTGTTGTTTTCAGGGATGATTGACCCAAGTTACATGTTAGTCTGTTGTCACAATGTACACTGCCATGTTGTTAATATTATAACAGACTATTAAAGTGTTTGCATAAACCAATTCACAGACATGGCAAAAAGAAGGGTAATAACAATGAAAGCAGAGAAATAATTAAATGAAAATGGCAAAAGACTTATCAAGCATGACCAAAACTTTATAGGTTGAAAATAATGAACAATCAGTATATTTATGGTTTACTGTCAAAATTGTTTTTTTTTTACTTTACTGTGGTAATGATTTCAGTGTGTACTCACACACACACACAAATTTAGTACTAGTTTAAACATTGGTTGTGTATTTTAAACAACTGCTCTGTGTGTTTTCATATTTATAGCAAGCAACAGAAAGGCAAGGTCACCTTTCTGAGAATGTTGTTAACGTTCTATCATTTTTATTGCATATCAAAACAAAGATTAAATAATAATAGAAATAAAACTGTATTTAATGGTACCTCAACACAAATTTAATTTTAATAGCTATTACAGAACTGGTTATGAACAACAACAAAAAATAATATAAATGTAAAGATATTTTCTGTTTTGAACTCTATCAAAGAATTATAATTTATAATATCAACTTTAAAATTAAAAAATGGCATTATTTCATTTGTTGATAGTACCACAATAAGACATCTGTTTTGACAAATTGTATTTATATTGTTAAATAAACACTAATATCATTTTCTGTCATTCACATAACAATAATAATATAATAATAATAATAAAATAATAATAATAATAAAAATGCATAAATAAATAAATAATAATAATAAAAATACATAAATAAATAAATAATAATAATAAAAATACATAAATAAATAAATAATAATAATAATAATAATAGTAGTAAATCCCTGCTAATCATGAATAAAAATGCAAATAAGTGAGTGATTATAACAAAATATATATAAGAAAGAATTAATTGTTATAAGTTAATTATTCTGAAAGTAAGAAATTGATCTAAAGACAACCCTAGAGGCCAAATGGTGACATAACATTTCAAACTGACAGACAGCAGAGCAAGTCAAATACTTAGCAGTTCCAACCACATAATGTATTAATTAAATTGTATATTACCCACTGTATATGAAGAAATCAGTTTTATTAAACGTGTGTATATATAAAAAAAAAAAATCATGTGTCTGTCCAAGTCAAGTCCAGTGATACCTACTCTATATCTAGGAATGAGTCAGTTGGTGTCACAGTATTTACTGATATCAATTTTTTATATGTCATTTTAAATTATTTAAGTCACTGCATAAACATTTTAATTCAGAATTTTCTGATATACTTTTCTTTATATCATTTTAAGTCACAGTATATTTATTGATTCCAATTTTTATATGTCATTTTAAATTATTTAAAAATTGGTATGAGTTTTTTGGGGTGTTTTTTTTGTTGTTGTGTGCATGTCATTTTAACCCAGTATTTTCTGATATTATTTCTTTCGATGTCATTTTAAGTGACAACATATACTGATATCAGTTTTGTAGTTATGTCATTCTGAAATCCATTGATAACACTTTTTTGTCATGTTAAGTCAGAACATTAGGGGTTTTTTTTTGTTTTTTGCTATGCTATTTTAATTTGGCATTTGTTCATGTAAGATTTTTCTTTGTCAGTTTTTAGAAGGATGATATAATCCTCATTGCTTTCAGATTTTATGAGTATTACTTGTAGTTGTCTTTTTAATACTTTAATAGTTGCAAAATAAAACAAAAATGTGTGTATATGTATTTATGTGTATGTGTGTGCGTGTATGTTTTGAAGGTCAAACATTGTTCTACATTTTTCTTATAAAGTTAATTAAAAAGAAAGGGAAACAGAGCTAAAGGCAGACCAAGGAGAAGGATTGATCCTGCTATTTATTAGGCATGAGACCTGTGAATTACTTATTAGATAAATTATTAAATTATTATACTTAATGAAATAACAATATAATCCAAAAACTGCTGTGTCACTTTCAGATGAAGCCAGTCATAAAATTAGAACTCAGTAACTTGTACATCATCTCTTGACATACATTTCTCATTATCTAGCCTCTTCAGTAGATTATTTAATAAACAAAGATGTGCATCAGTTACCAGGAAACCAAACTAAACAAATACAAACATTTACTAAAGAATAGAGCCCTGTACAAAATATGGTAAATTGAAATCAGGGCAGCTATATATTAATACTGAGTTAATCAGAACAGTAATGCTCAGTTTATTAGTGGCAACAGATGTAAAATGTCACTTGAGTTTGGAAGACATATAACAGTGTGTTTCTTCTTAATCAATATCCAGTTTGTTCAGTGTAGGTCTTAGATGACAGGTGACTATTACATTATCCAGCAAACTGATAAAAACAGACATTAATTTTTACACTGTTATCTACTAACAGTTGTAACTTACAGCTTCACTAAGAAATATATAATATTTGGCTTCTTTAGGCAAGTGATAAAAATAGATGTTACATTGAGTTCCATACAGGTTAGCTATAAAATTTAAAATATTTGATTTCTTTAGTAAAGTGGCTGAAGCAATCTAGAGTTTTTACACAGTAACCTTCTGACATTATAACTTAGTTCCACAATAAAATATAAAATGTCTGATCATGGCCACATATTTGTATCTCTAGGCTAAGTTTAACAATAATTGCAAATATTCATAAAACAAACACATAATCCTGAAAGCAGCAATAACTAGAAGCTGTGCAATGCAGTAAAAATGCCTAATCCTGAACATACATATATAACATTCTGAGATAATCAATAACTATAGTTTTTCACTCTGCTAGAATAACTGTTATTTTCTCTATGCAATAAAAATGTATGTATGTATGTATGTATGTATAACATCAGTGCGTATTAAATAACAAGCTGCAAAATTTGTACACCTTCATTCTGTCAGCAATAACAATGTTCACTATGCAGTAAAAATAATTGCTCATAACCATCCATCTACAAACCCAATGGTATGTTTAACAATGACTGCAAGGTGTTTAGCTATTCCAGCTATTGTTATAGATATTTTTCTGCTACATATTTCCTGTGGTTGGTTCAGTGCATCTTGACTGGCATTCAGCCACTGTAATGCAGCAGATGTATGTTTGTGTTGACCACACTATGCACAATTAATCTGTAAAACCTGCAGCAGTAATTCCATTCATTTTCACATAAATACAGACACAATGAGCTAGAAAATGCTGTGCAACAAAGAAAAACAAAGTGGAAGAAACATCAACAAAATGAAGATAAAAAGATTGACAAATTGGTTTCTAGTTAGTCTATACATACATACATACATATACACAGAATGGCATAGACACACACACACGCGTGCACACACACACACACACACACAATCACAAACACATACCTTTATACACATATATACACACATAAAATACAGACAGACACAAATACCACATATATACATACACACATACTTGATCATATGTAATTATTCATACAGGGCTATCCATACACATACATGTTATCTGCCTGTATAAACACTACTGAAAAACCAGTATCAGAAATAGAAGATGATGATATCTAGTTTATTGTATATAATAATGAATGCCTATCTATCTAACTACCTGTACAGATGTGATATACTGCAGTTTAAGTACTGCGGTTGGTCAGTGAATAAAAAACTATGAACAATGATTATGTATTCACCACAGTGAGACCATATTGCTTCAATAACAATATATATGTAATTTTATAATAATTTCATTTAAGATAATAAAATAAAATAAAATGTCAGGACTTCATAAAATTAAAAGCAACACAAAATGCTTTTTATTCAACCAGTATTGGATCAGTCAGTTTCCTCTGGATTTCATTTTGTATAGAGATATAGTTCTGGGTGTGCTCTACATATTTTACTGGAATAGTAAGTGATGAATAGTGAGTCACTGTACAAACCTAATATATCTGTCTTCTACCTGTTGCAGAACAAGAACCATTTATGTCAGTTCCAGCTGGTATGGTTTAGTTACAGGTGTGAAAAAATCACAGGATTCTTGAAAACGAGTTGCTTTCTCTTGCACTGTTAGTTTAATAACAATAGATCAGTCAACTTAATAAGAGTTTTATAAATTACTGTACACACACACACACACACTGACAGCAGACACATACATAGATGTATAGAGTACATAATTCATGTTTCTTTTTACACATATACATATACAGTATATACATACACACCTTTTTTGTGTGTGGGTCTTGACAAAAGAATTATAGATACAAAGTAGTTGTCATCATATTTTAATTTAATGTAACTAGCAGGAAATTCCTTGTAAATTCAATAGGCAGAATGTTTGAATTTTAAACCAAATTCCTGGTTCAAAATATGTTTGATAACACATTAAATTTTGTAAACATGTTTGTTTTGTTTTCACTCTGAGACACACACACACACACACTGCTCAAATCTCCTTGATTGCTTTATCTCAGATACATTCAATAATGCATTTATATTTCAAGATGAAAATTTATATATTCATTATTTCATATTCTGTTGTAAATTTATTGTCAAGAATGAATTGTATATGAGATGTTAACTGTGTATGTGTGCGTTTGTGTACCTATACAGATTCACATATACATACAGAAATACACAAATACACATATATATACATATACACCCATAAAGCAAATAATTTTAGCTGTATTTAAGAAATGAAAACGTTCAATATTTCAACTTCAGTGTATCATTTAACAAGTAAACATCTTGATTAACACACCCACACACACACACACACACACACACACAAGCAAACACATGTGCATTAGTATTACTGTTAATCATAATCCCTTGTCCTATGACCACCTCTAACAAACACAAGTGGTAAGTAAGGCAATAGGAAATGATGAGGAATTTTAGGGCTTGATATAATGCAACTTATGTATGTTACATATTTGTGTAGCTACTAAAGTGCATGGTAGAGTATTTAACATTCCAGAAAGTGTGTGAATGTATTGGTTTAGTGGGAGTATTTGTACAATACTACAGTATTATTAAATTTGTAATTTATATAAGAATGTTGAGGTTTTAGGGCAGTTTATTATAAAATAATACATACACATTATTATTAAATTTATAGTGAATATGATAATGTATTGCGTCAATGGAATTTTTGTTTTAAATCTACTTTTTATTTTATATTTTATAATACTATAGGGTCATTCCATGTCAAATCACCCCCCAAAAAAGGAAATTTAAACCCGACCGTCTCAGCAAAGATCAAAAGGTAAATATACCCCAATATTTTCCAAAAATGGCAGATTTGGAATCTTTGTCATATTGCCTTTTCAACAGTACCAATTTTATGAAGATTGGCCCAGTAGTTCCTGAGATATGAGGGTTCAAAGGTTGGTGGTCACGCCCATTTTTGCCAAAAATCTCAAAATTCGATGGGCCTCATCTCCCACACCACTGATCCGATTGGGCTAAAATTTCAGATTTGGTGCTGTGGGATCCAAGTCAACAAGTATACTAAGTTTTATAAAAATCTGAGATGGTCAGGTTTAACCCATTGGGTGATTTGACATGGAATGACCCTATATTATTATTAAATTTATATTATATATGAGAAAGTATTGGTTCAATGGAAGTTTTATATTTGTTTTTATTTAATTTTATTTATTTATTTATTTATTTTCACAATCCTATATTATTATTATATTTATGGCGCATGTGAGAATGCATTGGTTCAGTAGAATTTTTGTATTTATTTTCATTTTTTTATTAATTTTTATTTTTTTATTTTTTTTTACAATTCTATATTACTATTAAATTTAGCATATATAACAACATATTGGTTTTAGGAAAAAAAGTTTCTTCCAATATTGTTATTAAATATATAATTCTGAAGTTTTAATTAATAAATAATATTAACTTATTTTATTTTTATTTATTTTTTAATATTGTGATCTGAATTTTAAAATTAGAAGTAAAAGCAAAGGGATTAAATATCTTATTATCTTGAAAAATTAATTAAGAACAAGCTAAACTTTGAAATAGAAAATAAACTAAAGCCAGAAAAATATGACAGTACATTATTAAGAATGATTTTATTATACCATGATCTTTTGTGACATGAAATCTGGATTTGATCTTGAAATGCCTGGACAGGATATAAACCGTAAAATAGAAAAATGTTAGATCAAGCCCACTGTACAACAAGATTACACCCTTTCTCGTAATGATTTGGAAGTTTGAAGTCATCTTAAACAGTAGTAAAAGAGCACAATTTAGAATTGGAAAGAAATGAAAGAAAGTAAAATGTGAAAGTATATGAGTGATATTTCTTCAAATTATACCTCATCTCTCTAAGACATATACTCTTGAAGTGATCTTGAAATAATAATTGAAAATCAAACACTGGAATTGGAAATAATGAAAATATGGAGAAGTATTTAATATGTTAGTCAAGTTTCATTAAACACACTTCTTTATCAGCTGTGACATTTAGCACACAGGCGATATTCTTTCAGTATGTTTTAAACAATAATACAAAACATTGCAGCAGAACTTCAAAAATCATTCTAAAAGATGATTTCCAATCCAGTAATAACAACATCATCTGGTACAAAATGGATTTAGATTAGGCAGATATTTGTTTCAGTATAAAAGTCAACTGGACAACATTTTAGTGAAACATTGCACTTCTGCAATTAATTGTTAATGAAATAGCAGGCAGACAGATGCCATTAAGTATGTATGATCAATCTGTAGGACAATCATCTGGGCACAATACATAAGTGCACAGCCCAGAGCATATGTTTCTTGGATCTGTAGACATTAATGGCTTTCTGTGAACATCAATAACACCTGTTAATTTTTCTTTTCTACATATTCATCTGATAGTGTATGTCAATGTAACCACGTCATAAAAAGTAAACAGTTATCACAGTGCTGAATAAATATGAGAATCTGTTCATTTCTTATTTTAGTTGTGTTCTTAATTGTCTATTTATTTTTCAATAAGCTAAAAAGAAAAATATGAATGAATGATTGAAAAAAAGACTGGAAACAAAATAATGACATTTATATTCTCAGACTCATTAGTGTGTTTAGTAGTTATATCTATGTATTAAATAATCAAGTACCTATGTTAACAAAAATAAATAAATAAACAACAAAAATAATTAAATAAATAAACTAACAATTTAAAAAAAGAGATAAGAAATAAAAATTCTGCTTTTGGGTCTGTGAGAGAAAACTCAAACAACTAAAGCATGGGTTTCTCTTAACAAAGATGCACAGTCTTCAATATACCAGTCATAGTGCATTAGTCCAAGAAAGAAAAAACATTTGATCAATTTCACTCTATAAAATAATTGAATTGTCAGCTTTTTTCTTTTTTCTTTTAAGATTGCTTAATTTAATTTACTACTTTGATTTTACATACACACACAAAAATAATAATAATAAAAAATAAAATAAAATACAGATGAACAAGAAAGTAAGAAAGAATAAAAAATTATTTTTAAATTATAACCAAAAAAATAAGAAGAATATAAAAGAAAAGATATTAAAGAATAAAAGAAAGGGAAAAAGGAAAGAGGAAACAACATAAAAAGCATGTATACCACCCAGTGGTATGGAAAAGTTCAGAGAGTGTGAACATACACTGTGTAGTGAAAGATGAGTTCAGTGAAAAAAGACATTATATATCAAGTATTTCGCACCTGCTTCAAACTGTGGTCTTTTGAACAAATCCACAGGTAGATAACCGCACAAACATTAAGATTTTAATTTCAGTCAAATGACAAGTTCTTTGATTAATATTTAAAATCACAGTGATGGAAGGTGTATATTACATGATCCTATAATGAAATATGCTTGATATATTTATATATCTTTAGATGAATTCCTATTCTAGTCAAAGCTTTTTCATTAACATCTAAAATCATAGTGATGGAGGGTGTACACTGTAGTCAATAATTCTTGATATACTTTTATATTTTTGGTTCATTACCAGATTCATGAGAAAATAACTATTTTGTATGCACTTTTAACATTGCATATAGAACCTGTAAGGACTACTTCACCAAACATTGTAAAGAAAACAGGTACACAAGGTTACAGGTTTGTTAGAGCATTCTGGAAATCTGTTCAGTGTTACCCATGATAAATTAGTACAGTGGCTTGCTGCACTAACATGTACACCTAGATTAATCATTAAGTAAATTAAGTCTTAAATTCAAGGAAGCTAACATCTACCTAAGACATGTAGTAGCATCATTACTGTTTGAATTAATTATGTTAATCTGACCTACTTTTATTCTTCATGAAATAATAGTATCCCAGTCTTTAAAGGAATTTTTCTTAAATTTTGTTTTTTAATGATTATGTGTTATTTGCAGTCACAGGTGTTGCAACAAAATAATAATAATAATAATTAATAAATAAAAATTAAAATTAAAATTAAAATTAAAAAAAATCAACAAAATAAAGAAATAAAGAAAGAAATAAATAAAAATTAAAAATCTGCTTTAAAAAATAAGAAAAAAACCCCATAATAATAATAATAAATAAATAAATAAAATATCAAGAAGAATATTCTTCATACAGAATTATCCTGTAATAATGTCTACATCAAAATTCTCAATAGTCACAAAAGTAATGTATGGGTAAACTGTCCCCATTCCTCCAGTGCGAATCTACTTGTTAACCTGCATCACTAAAAAAAGTTTTATTATATTACACTATTAACATTGTTATCATGTAAAAATTAATCCTTATACTATCATTGCCTGCATAGAAGCCCAGTATTATCAAACCTTTACATTATATATATATACACAGGGGATCAAATCCCATAAGTTTCTGTTTTCAGTGGTTGAAGTCAAGGCTATTTATTCTCACTAACTTGCTAACATCCTAACCAAGCTGTGTGAAATGAAACAGATTACTCATTACACTGTAAGATAAGTATAATATTATGATTTAACCAGTAGCTGGTATCCTGTTCAAATAAATGTTATGGGACAACAGTAGTTTTCGCAGCTGGTTGGCAAACTGGCTGAATTATGCAGGTATGGAATTCTCAAACATCTCACCACAGACATTATACAGTTTGAAACACTGCCAACACAGGACTCTGTTATGTGGGAAGTTGATACCAAGTAATACACTGTTTTGTAAAAATAATTATTTTGTTTTAGATCTGCAGTTTACAAGAAATCATAATTTGAAATACTGTCAACAGTCTTTGTAAATGTAATTGACACTAATACAGTGTTTACATAAATAGCATTAATCTGTTTTAGAAAGCTTGTAACTGATCACAGACAATGTTATATATATAGTTTAAAAAATTGTCAACATAGACACTGTAATGTGAGAGGCTCACACTAACACACTGATTTCATAAACAGTATTATTTTGTTTTTGGTAAGCTACAACATCATAGACAATATCAATAATTGTACAGCTTGAAACACTGTCAACATAGACTTTGTAATAAGATGTTTGACACCATGTAACCCATCATTTTTGTAAAAGTATTATTTTGTTTTAATCATTAAGATAATTTATAAAGGAAAAATGAAAATAAAGAGTTTTAATATACAGAAATAGCTTATTTTGCATTTCCTTTTTGATTATCTTATAAAAAATGTAAACAAATATTGTACCTATGAGAAAAAATATATATATATATTTATATAAACATACACACCAAATTGTTAAACCAGACCTAATATGTGTAAAGAACATTCATGAAAAAATAAAACAAATATATTTCACGTTTTCTCCTAATATTGCTACTGCAGTCATTAACAAAAAAATATAAATAGCCCATTAATGATTAAATAATAGTTTAAAAAATGAAACTAAAATTTAGAAATTAATAGATTAGTGACACAACTTCACAACTATGAGAAAACTTGTAGCTACGTCCTAAAAATCATATTTGACAACATTAAGTTTTCTGTATAGACCTATGTACTTGAACAGAAATAAACATGTCTGTGTGTAATATTTATATATTTTACATATATATATCTATATATATATATATATTGTTTATGAAGTAGATATTAAAAACCTATAGTACTTAGAATCATAATCATTAAAATTGATATACTTAATTGTATATTATGTGAATACATGTGTGTGTAACATCAATAAATTAATAACAATAAAAGAAAACATTTTTTTGCATTCTCTCGTAATATTTTTGTTGCTGTAAATAAAAAAATGACAAAAATTTTGTTCAATTATATACATACATATATATTGATATCCCATCAAATAAAAAGAAATGAAATTAAAAATGTCTACAACAAATTTATAGATTGTTGACATATCTTCACAGGTTCAGCACTGACAAAACTTGTAATTATATCTATAAATCACATTTGACAACATTAAATGTTCCGTATAGACCTATATATTTGAATTTTTTTTAATGATGTAAATTTATTAAAAATGTATTATACTTAGAAAAATAATAATAATAATAATTATACTATAACTACAAGTGGCTGCATATATTAACTATTATATCTCAATATAAATATTATTCTTGTTTAAACATCAGAGGTAATTTTCCCATTGAAAAGCAAATACTGATAAACTGCACTTCAAGAAAGAAAGAAAGAAAAGCCCAACAACATAAAAATAATACAACACAAAGAAAAAAGTAATCTCTGAAATAGCAAAAGGTTTTTGTACACTTATTACAGGGTAATAATAAAATTTAGATAATTTGCAGTGGTTATAAATTGTTGTTATGATTATGGTGGTTGTTTCACACAATGTCTGATACCTGATTACCTTACCATCACTCTCCACTAGGGACTACAACCTTAACAGCACTAGATACATTTTCTACACTGTACTGGTAATTAGGTGTCAAAATCAATCTAGCTGGTGCATACACTTCATCTACAGGTTTTGTTATGTACAGATGCAGAGTTTATTACTGTGACAATATCATTAAAATATTTATTATGTGTATTATTTATTTATATTACACACAGTATATAATATATAATGACTTGTTTGTGTGTGCATATATACATATATAAACATCATCAAGATACTGCATTTTTAGATGTTACTAGAAAATACTTAAATCATTGCATGAAAAAAGAAATATTAATAGAAATGTAAAAAATATATAATATACTAAAAATTAAAAGAAATAAGGGTTTAAGGAAAGAAATACTACTAATAAAAAAATCAATCAATATTGTTCATAATTATTAAATGTAAAATATTTGTTCTTACAGTATTATTTGCTGTATTATAAATTATTATGATAAATCTGATATAATTTTTTTTTATTTTTATAATCAAGTGTTACCAAACACAACTGATAACTAATAAAAATATCCATGTAATATATATATATGAGATTATAGACTAGCTTTGTATTAAGAATATTAACAGAAATTTAAGAAATATATAATAATAATATACTAAAAATTAAAATCATTTAAAAAGAGAAATAATAATAATAATTAAGGTAGAAAAAATATTATTATTATAACAACAAAATAATAATAACTTAATTAATAATGTTACCTATCACTTTCGCTCACAGTTATGTATCAAATTAGAATTAAAATATTTAATAATAATAACAACAACAATAAATTAATTCTTTTAAATCACTGATCCACTCTCTCGTTTGACGTTACCACGAACCAAAACTATTTTGACATATAATTAAAAATGTTTATTATCATTAAATAAAAATTAAAAAAATAATAATAATTTGTATACTTACTTCATCCCATTTAATGAACTTGGCTCCACTGATTAAACTTTCTGAAACTTGCACCGGCTTAAGCTGAACATGGTGTACTCCTGGCTTAGCCCCTGCCATTCTCAGCACGATTTAATTTCCTCTTTAAAACAATTATCCATCAAATCATAACTACGGATCTCACAGAGAATATGAAAACGGTTCCTGACAGTAATAAAGACTCCAGTAATACAACACACACTTGTTTTACACGACGCCTACCGTTCAGCTGTCCGAAGGGTAAGGAGAGTCAATGTTAATTACTGCCAGCAGTTCGGGTATGAGCAGCATTAGATCGGTCACACGTCTTGATCGAATGCCAAAATAACTTTCAGTACCGATTGCGATTCTCTACATATCGTAGAATGTTTCTATCGAATTAACTGTAAAATTAAAATCATGCAAAAATTCGCTGTCAAAAGTGCCTACGTTCGCCCACTATCGCTAACACATATTGCAGAGCACCCGCGGAAAAAAACTGAAGGTACGCGATCATGTGACCATATCAAAATGGCGACTGCATGTCATTCCAGGCGTGGATGACTCGCGGATCGGGGAAAATGTCACACGGAAACAAATATTGATTATTTTGTTTTGTCATTTACCAAAAGCAAGTATTGTCTTGCGTTGACACTTGTTAGCGTTTTGCGGAAGTTCACAACCGCAGAGCATATCTGATCTTCACATCGACCAGAACAGAAGCAAAATTCTACGAACTACTATTAATCAACTGTTTTAAAATTAAATATACAAAATATATAAACGAGTTTACCAAATCCGAGATTACAATCTGAAATGAACTTCCTTTATTCAGTCTGAATATAAAAGCTAATTGTACGTACATTGTGAAGAGTTATAGGTGGGGGTGAAGAAAAAACCCCAAAATACAGTAACTGAAAAAATAGCAAACAAAATGTAAATTAAAACATCAGTTTAATGGTATTCTCAAGTATTAAGTATAATATTAAAAGCTGCTAATTTTTAAACATTTCTAAAATTTCTTCAAACAATCAAAAACATTTATTTATTTATTTATTACACAGACTGTCGTTTTTCAAAACTGTCAGTATACATTTAATACATGTATTTAAAATGATAAAAAGATAAGTCTTGAAACCAGTCCCTTAATTTACACAGTCCAAGTTGCAGCAGTTCAGAAAGATAACAAAAAAGAGGAAGCCTTTTCCACTGAGGGCCGCTCTTCATTAGATAGTAGCAAGGAATCTTCTGTATGCACCTTGATATAGACAAGAAAGCAAATATATCTTTTGATGAGCCAGTCAGGTATACTTAAAATGGAAAACAGCCCAAAGGCGGCTCCAAGGACTGATCCTACAATATAAGCATCTTAGATATATGTTCTAAGCAATGAGCTACATTTTAATCTGTTTCATTTTGGGAAAGGTTAAAAAAAAAAAAAAAAAAATGTAAATTGAAATGCTCATTAAGTTGGTGTGCTGGGACATCAATGATTTGTTATTGTTCTCATATCATGGTATGACTTCAGGGTATTGAGCCAGTATTGATCTTGTACCCAAGTGACACGCAGTGCATTGGAAATGCATCAGTTCCTCACTTATTTTGTATTACTTAATGACGAAACTTCCGATTAGTGTGATTACTTCACTCAAAATGGTCATTGATTTTTCTGCAGATTATATTGAAAGCATTGATAATCTGACAGTTGTTAAAGGTTTAAGGGAAACGTAATTCTCTTCACATGGGTTAAATGAGTCAGGATCTTTTCTTCCAGACCATGCTGGTCTATAGTAAGCAGTACACAATGGTTTCTATGGCAGTATGAAATAGACATATAAATATTAGAATGAAGACCGTATTCTAGGAACCTTTTATTAGAATAATTAAATGTTAGTTAATATTTATCAAATCTAACTAGATGATTATTATTTTATTATTGTTCCAATTCATTCATTTTTGAGCTGTTCCTGCAAATATACTTGAAAGACTGGATTTGGGGAAAAAAGCGGCGCTTTGGAACTCAGTCTTTTGATGTAAGTTGTGGAAGTGATACTGTTAATTCTATTGTCATTCCCCTTCCTATTATTTTCATATCATTTGTTCAAATTTAATAATACAACAAAAAATAAACCGTAAAACATAAGTCAGTTTTTGATGTATTTTAATTATTCATTTCACCTTTTGCTTTTTATTAGTTTCAAAAACAATTGTTTTAAATTAATATTTAGTTTTTGCATCTTGCTGTTATTTCACAGAAAGGTACAATAAATTTATTCTGATATCACACAAAATGTTCTGAAAAAAACTCACAGAACCAAAACGGGAAAAAAAATAATAATAAGAAGAAAAAATAATATACATGTTACCAGACATATGCATATTTCCTGAAAAGTTCTGATAATATGTAAAATGTCCGATTTGCTAAGGAAAATACCTGCATGCTGATGGTGAAAATTATACATATTTTCTGAAATCATTCTTCTAAGAAAACCAACAGTAGATACGTTTGAAGTAATTGACAAACCTTATACAAGATATAGAAGTATTCTCTCTGGTTTGTTTAACCAATTGCTACATTACATCAAATGCAGCTCTTTGATTAGTTGGTTTATCAAATAAAACATTTATAATTTTCTTACACAGATGTGACAACATCAGTATTTGGTCAGTGATCAGCAAATAATTTGAAATTATAATGGATTCTTTTTCATCTTGCTGCATTTGTATGCATTACTGATGTCTGATTCTTTTTGTATTGAAGCATTATACAATATGGCAAAGCTTTAGACTAGTAATGAATACATCAACAACAATGGATTTGATATATATATATATATATATATAACTTTTAAAAGGGATAACTATGAACACTTAGAGTAAGAAGGTATGTTTATTTGTTAAAAATGTACACAGTAAGATAACCATTATGATATATTGTCAATATAAATAACCAACACATTTCAGCCCTAAGTGCAAATGATCATAAAAAGGATTAACTAATCAACATCTGAAATAAAAAACTTTTTTTTTCTTCTGTTTATTCCTTTTTATACAAACTTGATGTTTTAATTTCTGATAAGTAAGTATTGAAATATTTCCCAATAATAAAGTTATGAATAGATTATATACATTATTTTAACATTTAAAAAAAAATTAATTTAAATATTTTTGGACACTTTTCTTCATTGTCTCTCATATGATTATCAGATCTTGAGAATTTATACTAAAATGAAACCTATAATTTACTTAAAAGTTACCAATCCTGATTAATTACTCTCAAGTGAAAATAAATAAACATAACATACATTATAGGGTTAATAATTACACTTTTTGAGAAACTTTAGCTATGTATATAATATGTATCTATGTGTATATATGGCACTAGCTCCTAAGCTGTGCAAATCTTACTATCAACTACAATAAAGATAAATGATTAAACATAACAAATAACTAACACAACATTGATCAAATTACTCAAAACAAAACCAAAAATGTAGTATCAATGGTAAATATACAGAACTGGTTTGTGTGTTGATTTTTTTTTTTTAAATATTATTACCATATTTTTAATGAAAATAACAACAACTAAGATGTAGAAGTCATCAAAGAGAAAAATGAAAATGAAAAATTGCAACTTATCTTTGTAGTTTCATAAGAAAAATATATACCTAGTACAATGAAACAGCTTTCACGTTTTGCAAAAAGGAAAGTATGTTTTTACAAGTGGTTATTTAACTAGATTTAATGATAGTAAATTTTATCTTTAGCATGTTACTTGAATATTTTCCTTTTCCTTGACTAAGTAGTACATCACTATTTTAATAAAAAAATTTTTTTTTTTTTTTTTTAACTCCAAGTTATGATTTCAGTGTCTAAATAAAGGAAGAAGAAAGATGTGTTTTATTTGTACAACATGTACCTACAGTCCTGTACTGTTTAGATCATATTAAGTAATACTCTCTGTCATGGTAAATGATAAAAACTTTGTGGTGTATAATTCAAACATATCTCAATCCAATCCTGTCCTTTGTCAGTCATAAATCATATCTAGACTTTGGCTATACTAATCATATAGCTGATCTTGTACATGTCTGGATGTTCCTGTTTCACTCTTAAAAATATATAATAGAACTTAATAAATTAATTTATTTTCAGCAAAGGTCCTCCTGAAAATGTCATATAAAAGATCATTTCTTAATGTTTTACCCCAATTTTTAATTTTTGTAATTTTATTTTTATTTATTTATTATTATTCTTTTAGTAGCAGCAGTAGCTCTGCTGGTATTAATGTTAACTGATGTAGTACTTTTTATTAGATCTAAAACTAAATGATGTGAGAGAAGAAAACAATGTCACTGATATATTGCACCATCCCTTTTGTTAATACCGAAAAATTGTCTATTCTGGCACTGCCTCAAACAGTTGTGCATAAAACTCTGCTTCAGTCATTGACATCCGGTATTTGTTCACAATCTCCTGAATTTTGAACTTTCTTCTCACATGTGGTGGCTGGTATCTGTTAAAAAATAATAATAAAAAAATAAAATAAAAATCTCTATTAAAATCAATTAGATCATGTAAATAAATCGAGTTGTCAATAGCAAAAACAAAAATAAATAAAAAATTACTGATGAACCGAAGTGCATACCTCTCCTATTAAGATGTTCATTCACACTACAAAGATAGTATACCACCTTTTCCAAAATCCTAAATCTGTCTCTGAATATGTATTAATATTTCTGAAACTTCATATTTTAAAAACTTACAGTTCACTTTCCATTCGTTTCCTGCGACAAATGTTGATAGCTGTTTGTCGAACCAGTGTACCCAGAGTCCTTCTGCTCACAAGCATACCATCCACAAGAGGTATAGCTAATGACATTCTGTTTTTCAAAAAGAACATATCTCAAACTCTTATCATGTTAAACATAGGTTAAACAAGAAAAATATTAAACATTGAAAATATGTAATAAATTGCTTAGTACGACATTGCTTGCCCGTGGCATATATGCTTGAGCCTGCAGTTAACATGAGCACATTATAAATGGTTCAATGTGACACGCATTAGTAAGGAATGGAACAATTATTCTTTAAAGAATTATTTTTATATTTGTTTTTTTACATCCAAGTTACCACTTGAATATTTATTAAAAAAAATATAATAGCTGTAAACATTCATTTTGTTATCAGTTACAACCAAATTATTAATTTTTTTTGAGAGAAAAAAAATTATTACTCACTTTGTTTTTTCTGTTCCCCGCATGTGAATTCTGAAAAGTCCGTTCTGCAAGGCATGTATAAATATGATGTACACCTCCCTCTCTGAGTTTTTTTGTATTGATGTAGCACTGTGACTTGTAATTGGATCCTGTCCTGTGTGTGCAACATGAACCAGATCAGCTGAAGAAAACAATAAAAATATAAATAAACAACAGTAATATTTTTGATAAAATCAAAAAGTTGTGCTGCTAATAAGTGTTTTACAAACAAACAAAAAAGTGTAAAAAGTGTCTTATAAAAATTGTGAACATTTTTCTGCACATGAAAGAGAAAAGCATTGTCCAACAAAGATAACAGAACTAACTTAACAGTTAGAAAAGTGAATTTCACTCTCTAATAAATAGATATGGAAAATATAATAATGTTTGACATTGTCTTTCAAACAACTGTAAAGGTATATGCTCAATTACAGGTCACATTTTTTTAAGATATAATAATAATAATAATAATAATAATAATAACAAACTGAAGAAGTGAAGCAAGTTTCGTAATTACTCATATCCAGCAAGGCATATTTTTGCAACCTTAAGCTAAGGAAATAAGATTGGTATCACAATGAAGCAGGAATATCTGCATATCTCAGTTCCCCCCACAGGTGCCTTAATTGCTGAATCAAGGGGTTGGGTCATTCATTATACAGTTTATTTCAGACCTGTTGGTATATAATCATGGTCTTCAAAACTTTCCAGCCACACAGCAAAAACTTTAACTTCTGGTGCACCCATTGCTGGCTGACGCCCCAGTCTTCGTACTCGTGCTGGTGTCACTGAGCCATACACTTCCCCTGGTGAATTCAAGACCTTGTCTGCATCTGATGGCTTTGGTTTCTGAGCATTCACATCAACCAGTGAAGATTTTGATGTCAGTACCTCAGGAGATTTGTCTTAAAAAAAAAATTAAAAAATAAAAAATATCTCAACCATATCAGTATGGCCATTTTGGAGACATGTTTGTAATTGATCATATTTTTAAATTTATAATTCTAAAAAATTAATAAAAATAAGTATATGTGTTTTGAAATGAACACAGACAGACATAGATGCAAAAATACTCCCTCTTACACACAAACCATGCATATACATATACATAAAATAAAAATACAGAACTTTTATATGTCTTTTTAAAAAAAATATTTTATTGATACCTTATTATTGTTATTATTATTTTTTATTTTTTCTTGAACAAACATTTCATTAAATATATGAGAAGCACCTCCATCACTGACAGGACTGGTAATCCTCTGACTGTTCGTCTGTGGTGAAGGAACAACAAAAGCCATCTCTGATGATACATCTGCCCAGTAAAGAACTTGTTGTCGTCCATCATAAACACTGCCCCCAGTACTAGTTGGGTAATCCTCTTCTGTTAATTTTTAACATACATGTTAATTGAGTTAAAACTAATATATACAGAATGTATTATCTTTAAGACTAATCAGATATTTTAAATAAGTAACAGTAATAAAATATTTTGGGGATACACTTTTGCTTATCTCGATATAAAATTCAAACTTTTATATGTTTTACTCTTTTAATTGGTTAAATGTAACAAACATCATCTGGTGAAAAGTTATTTACATCTTTGTTATTTATTATACCTTAAACTTAAATATAATCAAAGCAGTATATTGTGAAATAATTTATATCTTATCTGTTTTACAAAGCATTATTAACTATACTGCTCGGGATCTACCATAATACATATGCTAAGAGATTAGGAAAGTTTGGAAGGAATGAAAGAACATTTAACAACTGTGATTTTAGATTTACCTTCAGGAAGATCTGGTACCTTGGTTCTCCAGCTTGTTGACACATGACCTGTCCAACCTGCATGCTTTCTCACATCAACTGGCCATCCTAGTGAGTGCAGAAACTCCAAAAACTGGGGCTGCACATTTGTACTGAGCAACTGAAATATTATCATTACACATGTTAAACATGTTAAACAAATAATTAGTTCCAAAAGGAAAAAATATTTCTAACAAAAATAATTAAAAAAAAAAAAAATTATTTCTTTTTTAAAGAAGTAAATAAAAAAATAAAAATAAAGAAAAGAACTAAAATAAGCAAATAAATTTCAAACAAATTTAAAAAAAACAAAATTATTTCTTTTTTAAAGAAGTAAATAAATAAATAAAAATAAAGAAAAGAACTAAAATAAGCAAATAAATTTCAAACAAATTTTTAAAAAAACCAACAAAAAAGTTAAAATAATAATTAAAAAAAAAAAAAAATTACCTTTCCTTATCATAAGTACTTTATAAACATTTTAAGGTAATCAAATTTAATCTACCACATTTGGCAGAATCTCTGCTACACTCCTCTGGCCAGATTTCACATAGAAGATGTGGAGGGTATCATTGTCTCTGCTTGGGATACGATCTAATGCTTCCAGATCTGAGAAGATGTTTGGGTTGGAGATATTAAGCATAACCAGAGCTGGTGGAACACTGCTGTTTGAGGGTTCCTATAAAACACACTACATAACAGTAATCTAAATACAACTAGAACAATAGTAATTGGAATAAATTACTAAATTAAGTAAAATTTTAATACTTTACATAACAGATATGTTTCCTTTGCTGTTATTGTTAATACTGGCATTAACTTTTATTTCTGTGTGGTTGGTATAAATAATGCTCTTATTAACACATACTGAATAACCTGTGTCTTAATTATTAAGTGAGAATAAATTCCTTTCTTAACAAAGTTCTTTTCCTTAAAATATTTAGCAATTCTTATAAAAAGGAAGCAATTTCATATTTAAAACATTTTTCAAAATTTTTTCCCCCTTATATTCTTTTTTCTTTTCTTTTGAACTAAATGCTATATCTGTTAAAAATAAGATTAGTTAAGAAAAATACCTTAAGACATTCCAATGACAGGAATCCATAGTGAGATAAAAACAGTCTAGCAGTTTGGTATTCATTACATATTCTGAAAGTTGAAATAAAACTTTTTTTTTGTGTTGCAGCACAAAGTATTCTCTCTGATTTTAATAATAAGAATATTCTTATCTGAAGCTTTAAATATAAAAACAATAAAACTGTAATAAGCAAATTTATTGTACTCTATAGCCTGTTCTTAATCGTCTTAAAGAACACTGGTGCAATGACAGACTACATTATAATGCACAATAACTAAATGATGTTAAAGAAGTTTGTAGCAATAAAATCTTTTCCAACAAGTAGCTGAATTTTATTTGTTGGAAATTCAAAAAAAAAAAAAAGAAATGAAAATAAAATAAAATTTAAAAAATTAAAAAAAATCACTATAATAAATATTAAATAAACAGGCATTTTTAACATACCAGATTAGGTTAAAAGTGCCACAATGTTTTTTTTTTTTTAAAGTTATAATATTCAGTTTAGCTGTAAGTCTTACTTTGGAGGCTTGCACTCAGTTACTGGGTCAGGATATGGTGTAGCCTCTCTTTCTTTTCTCTCTCGCTCACTAACTTCTTTTTCAAATGCCATTGACTGTTCTATGTAGCCAACCAGTTTTTCTAAATCTTCCCGGTTGTCATCTGTTTTCAGTACATCCATTGGTGGGATGCTCTTGTCACTGTCATTGTAAAAATTAAAACAAAGTATAAAAATATAAGCCTCAGTTAAAAATAAACTTAATTAAGTGTAATTTTGTATTAAAAAATATATTAATCAGAAGTATGTTAATTTTATTTAACTATAAACCATATATATTTTTAAACCTAAAATACAAGTTGAAAACATACAAACAGCAAAACCTTTGCAAGGTACATTAATCAGCTGCAAAATAAATATTAAGAAATGGGAATTTTTCATTACTCTGTAAGTGGTATTTATATATTACATGAAACCTAAAACCAATTAATTTGATCATATACTCATGCTTTTTGTGAAGTTTGGCTCATGGTAATCATCAGCCAAAATTCACAAAAAGTGTGAGTCCTTGGTATTTTGGTAAAAGTAAAGTAAATTTCTCACGCTTTGGTTAGTGGTATTTTATCAATGCTTTCAGGAAAATATCTGTGTTCCACGTTATGATGTACTCCGACATTATTATTTGGTGTAGGACGACCAGGGTTTATTAATGGATCTTTTGGCTGACCCTACATGAAAAAGAAAATTGACAAATGTCAGGGAATTAAACATGTAATATATTTACATTTAAAATAAGTGTATCTATAAAAACTTCATTGATTATATAAATAAAAACAAAGGTAACTAAGAGCAAAAAAAAAAAGAAAAAAAAAGTAATTAATAAAGTTTCTGCCAAACCCCCACAAAAAAACAATGGGTATAATATAATATACAAAAAGAAGAAGCCCCATATACCCAGTGAAAAAATAATCAATCTGCAGTGTGTATTAATTTACTTTTTGATTTCTTGGTGAATGTCTTAGCTGCATTGTCCAGGCATGTCTTCCAAAAGGACCTCGGATTAAAGCTGTCACAGTAGGAAGAGGATCTGAAAAATAAATTTTTTTTGAACTCAAATTATATATAATTAATAAATAAGAAAAGGAAACAGTAACCTTTAAAAAGAAAGTGTATAAAAAAAAAATAACAAAAGACCCCCCAAAAAACATAAAAACAATACACAATGTGAAGTGTTTGTTAATCAAAAACAGAAGAAAGAAATATTAATAATCAAGATGAAAATAAAAACCAGTTATTACATAAAAAAACAAATAACTAAGACATTACATGTGGATACTTCAAAACATTAAAATGCTTAATGTTGTTCAGAATTGCAACGATGGTACTTTTTATTTTTAAATAATAAAATATGTCCAAACCAATGTACTTTTAAGTTTTGTTTGATGAGTTAACATTCAGTACAACAATTTAAAAAAAACTAAATTTACCTTCCACACTGCCTAGTGGTTGTTCCAGTAAACCAACAATGATAGAGTTATCAATGACGTAGTATCGGAAGGGAGATTTGCCTTCAACTAATCCATTGCCATTAGTGTAACGAAGAAGAGATTTCTCATCAAGGAGAGAAAAGAGAGATTCTGGCCCACATGGAGGAGGAAAGGCTCCCTGAAATTGAAAGTCTCTCAAATTCAACACATTATCTAAAATGATATTGTTCTTTTAATGTATGTAAGGTATAAACAATTATAAAATCTAAATTTTATATGACATCTTCATCATGTGAAAATTATCATACTTACATCAAAAGTTCAGAAGTCATTCAATCTTATTGTTTAACATTCTATGGTAAACAGTTTTCCTTGTGAAGTGAGTATGATTTTCGCGTATTCATTTATATATACTAAGAAAGGTATATTTAATTATGAAATTATATTTTTTTTTAGTTTATTTACTTTTTTGGTTTTTAATGTAATAATGAAATTTTAAAAAAAATAATAATAATAAAATAAAAGGAAAACAACCAATAAAATGATATAAAATAAAAGATAAGTACTTACTACTTGATCAATGATACATGTCAAAACTGCTTCAGCAGCATCCTTCACTCTCATTGAAGCTGGCATTAACTGCTTGTCTCCTTTGAATTTTGGAGGGTCACTTGCACGGTTCTGTAACTCAAAATAAAGTAAAATAAAATAAAATAAAATAAAATTTAAAAAAACAAAAACAAAAAACCCCCCACAAGTACAAACCTTTGTTTACAAAATAAATCCCAAAATAAGTACACATATAAATCATATACAAAGTTTAAATTTATGGGAAAGAAAGATTACCTGCAATTTAAAATAAATGCACCATGAAAGAAAATTAACTATAATTTTGAAAAGTATTTTATTTTTTTGTTCATTACCTTTCATTTAATTGAGAAAATGTAATAGCCCAAAAATATAAAAATATAGAAAATAAAAATGATAATAATAGTAATAAAAAATTAAATATTGTCTTTTTAATTTATTATAACAATAAGAAATACTCATGTAATTGGAAACACGATTAAAAAAATAAAAATAAAAATAATAATGAAAAATATATATTTTGAGATATTTTGAAAAGCTGAAATATATATATAATTATTTAATCATAAAAATATCAGTATGACCAACAATACTAATAAAATAATAAGAACAATAATAATAATAATTCAGGATTAAGATTTAAATAAATAATGTCCACTTAACATTCAAATGAGGCATAATGCCTCTGATTATGATTAATTATTTTCTTTTACCTCAAGATGTTTCCAAACAATCGCAACACAATAAATATTACAGACACAAAATATTAGTAACAATATATATATGCAAGACAGGAAATAAATTTTATCAAGCCAATATATATTCTGTACTTTTTTTTGTTTGCAACTTAAAACTTATCATTTTAAATAAAGAAAAAGCAGCAGAGATTTACTGAAGTTTGTCTATTTCAAATATCATTTGCAAAGTGGAATATTAATTAACATTCAAACCGCTGTGAACAAAATTAAATAATAAGAAATATTTTCTGACACAAATAAATATGGCTCATTTTCAGCACCAATGATAATGAAAATATTTTGTGCTGGTTGTTTGTTGCGATATGTATCAAAGAAAACATCACTGCCAAAACTAACTTTTTGAGCACTACAGATGTTATCTCACACTGCAACCTTATAAAATAATATTAAATACTTAGGCTGTAACTCAAAATAACATACAGCCCTTCCACTTTTCAAAATTCTTATTGCAGATAATCTATTGCCACATAAACTGACTATTCAGCTTCAAACTATCTGTTCTTACAGAGTTGTCCTGCCTTTTGTACTGACACTAAAACAGTAATATCATCAACCTATCAACCACTTAATAACTACCCATGAACAATCTCATCCACTCTAAAGAAAACTACATGCAAAATAATAAAAAATAATACTGAAAACAGTTGGGACTGAAATAATCTACTATGGTTACTAATTAATACATAGTTGATTATTCTTCTTAATGACTATTTTCTAAATAATAATATTAAACGAGAAATCAAGACAATAAATGAGCAATAATAAAAGAAAAGAAAGAGAATATTTAAAAAAGAAAAAAGAAAAATCAGTAACCATTCATTTGGATGTACTAGTATAAAAAATTAAAAATAGGCAGAAGTAAATTTTGCATTATTTCAATAAAATAACTTTAATAAGAATGTAGAGAAGTAAAGAGATTGATATTTTGAAATATTTCAGCAAATGTAAATTAATTAAAAGGTATATTTACTGACTTAAAAAACATGTTATATCAATTATAAAGAAAACAACTTTTACATGATATCTAAAACCTAATGTGGAAAGTAAGCAACATGTGTTTAGTCCTGAAAAGCAAGCTTTAGAGATAACTGTTATTAGTAACTACAACAGACCAGTGAGTAGGAATAATAGCAAATTCCTGCAGCATTGGGAATGCCTAATACCTTGGCTGCTACATTTTTTGATTTTTCATCAACTTTAGATTTTAAGTTCAAACTTTCTTGTACGTTTCCCTGAAAATCAATTTGAAATCAACATACTTTAACATAAAAAAATAGAAATCTAAATAAATACAATTAATTACAAAAAACAAAGAAGAAAAAAAATAATTATAATAATGATATTAATAAAGAAAAAAAAAAAAATACAAAATGAACTTTTACAAAATATATAAAGCAAGTGTGTGCTGATTATATTAAAAACATTAAAAAGGAGAAATATTTAATTTCTTTTATAAATAGCAGTTTCAGCAAATAATGTATTTCTGTTTTGTAAAGAATGAAGTGACAAAAACTGCAATTTTAATATTTCAATTATTAATCTGAATTAGTTAACACTCTTCACAATAAACACTTCTCCATTAAACAAAAAGAAAAAGAAAAAAGACTTAAAAAAATCAAAAGGATAAAATTAATAGAAAGAAAAAAAGAAAAAAAAAAGAAAGTTTAATTCAAAACTAAATTAATCAAAATAAACTGAAATTAAGCCAATTTATTTATGTACATGCAATTGAAAGTGTACTACTGAAAAGATTTCAAGACACTGAATTAATGCAATATACCTGTGATTTTGATCCTGAAATTCCGAGTTCAACAACTTCAAGCACATTATGAAGACATTCCTTGTCATATAACAAGGTACTGTGCTCCACTAACCACAGCAGAAGACACTTAAAAGCTGCGACTATCATGGAGTGAAGATCTCGTGAATGAGATGGAGCAGGTCGACTACACTGGTAAACAATGAAGTCGCAGATCCACTTGACAGTGCGTTTACACATCAGAGTGTTTGGTGGATAAATTGATACTTTAGCCAAGCCAGCCAACAGTTCCATTGCTGCCAGTGCTGTGTTGAGCTCTGACTTCCATGATGCCATTAGTCGGTTACAGACAAGGGAAGTGGCATGACCAAAGAGCCAGTATGCACTGTCTGAAATAACAATTTACACAGGATGATTATTAAAAGAGGAGAAACTGGTCTGATTAATATCACTGTAACAAATGTTAAAAGTAAAAAGGTTTTAATTATATTAAGCTTCCAACATATTCATTTTCCTAAATATTATCAATAAAAATGAAAAAGGTACAAAGAAAAACCCATGTGAACAAAAACTAAACATAGATGGTGTACCTGTATTTGTTTCCCTTGTTTTTTCTTTATTTGTCCGATTCACCTGCCTCTCAGCTTCTTCACACGTGGCCATGTCCTGAACAAGCAGCATTAGTCCTCCTGCAATAACACATTTCAGTAAACATCTCCAACCAAATATCAATAAATCAGTAATGAAAAATAAAAAAATAAATAGTCTACAAATTGAACAATAACACAAAACATTTAATGCATTCACTATCATTTTCTTTTTCTCTGTAACCCAACTATTTTAGATTTTTATGAAACTTGGTATACTTGTTGACTGGGATTTCACAGCACCAAATCTGACATTTTAGGCCAATCGGACCAGTGGTGTGGGAGATATGGCCCCCCCAAATTTTGAGATTTTCGGCCAAAATAGGTGTGACCACCAATCTTTGAACTCTCATATCTCAGGAACTACTGGGCCAATCTTCATAAAATTGGTATTGTTGAAAAGGCAATATGACAAGGATTGTTCAGTTTGGAGAATGTTGGGGTACTCTGACCTTTTGACCTTTGTTATGACCTTGAAATTGACCTTGTGGATCACATGACCTTGAGATGACCTTTTTTGAAATTTAATTGTCCACATGTTAACTAAAACATATAAAAGTTTCAGAGGTGTAATCTTTTTTTGTTTAGCCATACTATAGATTCAAAAAATGCATACCTGCATGGATGATTGATACAGTGCATTACAATGTACATTTTCTACATTTTCTGAGACCAAAAATTCATCTTTGGAGTCAAAACCCACCTGACATGTCTGAAGAAATGCCTGAAGGATATGAAAAGATGCCAAATGTCATGACATGTTCTACACAATCAGGCCCAAAGGGTTAACAAGAAGGGTGCCATGTCAGGAACTCTTTGAAATCCCCTGGTAAAATCCCCACTGAGCACATGGCAATTAGAAATTTCTACTACTCTGTCTATTCCCACTGCCTTTTGTTCCTAACTATTTCAACTAATACTACATCTTCTTCTACTGACAATATTACCAGTGATGGTACAATGTTTGGTACTAGTAGTTACTTCTAGTACTGCTATTACTATTATAAACCCCACTAGGCTCCTGTTATTACCTGCACCTCCACTACTACTACTACTACTGCTACTACTGCTACTCCTACTACTACTACCACCACTACCAGTACTTCTACCATAACTACTGTTACTACTTTTATTATTAGAACAACTACTACTGCCACCATCATCACCGCTGCTGCTACTTTTATTATCGCAAATACTGTTACTACCTCTACTACTACTAGCATCACCATATATCAATAACTACTACAATAGCTATTTCTTATTTTACTTCTTCTACTACTAGCACTGTAATTAATCCTACCACTTCTTCTAGTACTACTAATTATACTAACACTCACTCTACATTGCTATTATACCTCTTACTACCTACTGCCACTACTACTACTACATCTATGAGACTATTTCCACAATTTCTACTACTACTTGTAGCATTAATATTGCTTTAATTACTATTATTATTATCATTGTTATTGTTATCATCATCATCATCATTATTACTATTATTACTATTATTACTGGCAGTAGTAGTAATAGTACTACAATACTGATACTTCTACAACTACAACTTTTACTATTATTACTTCAACTACTATTATGTCTACTAATATAAGAATAGTGGTACATTTACCAAGAGATGGTGATTCCTAGCATCAGGGATTGGTCATTCAGATTTGAGCTAATCAGATGTTAATGACAGAAAAGGTGTTATTTTCATGGACATGCAGTTTTTGAATGTGTATTGCTGCTAAACAAAGAATATTACTCCTCTGAAACTTTTTTATGTTTTCATTAACATGTGGGAGATTAAATTTCAAGAAAGGTCATCTCAAGGTCACGAGATCCACAAGGTCAGTTTCAAGGTCATAACAAAGGTCAAAAGGTCAGAGTACCCCATATTCTCCAAACTGAACAATAATTTGGAATCCTTGTTATATTGCCTTTTCAACAATGCCAATTTTATGAAGATTGGCCAAGTAGTTACTGAGATATGAGGGTTCAAAGGTTGGTGGTCACACCCATTTTGGGCAAAAATCTAAAAATTCGGGGGGGGGGGTATCTCCCACACCACTTGTCCAATTGGCCTAAAATTGCAGCTTTGGTACTGTGGGATCCCAGTCAACAAATATACCAAGTTTCATAAAAAATCTGAGATGGTTGGGTTTAAAATTTTTTTTTTTTTGGTCGATTTGACACAGAAAGACCCATAAGGTTTGCAAATACATGCACAAAAAGATATGTTGGTTAAAGCATTGTGCACCATATTTGAAATCAATAATAAAAAGAAACAGATAATTCAAAAAAACTTTTAATGATTCATGTCAAGTATATTCAGGATATCATCCCTTTAATATCTCCCAGCTTTGAAATAGTATTATAACATTCATAATATTTATTAACAGTAAAAGCAAAACATACCTTTAGCAGTAATTTGAAACAAGTTTTAAAAATATACTCAGTATTGAACAGAAGAAATCAACAAAACCCCTGTAAACAGAAAATCTACTTTCAGTAAAACTTACAAACCAATATAGATACAGAACGCAAACTTACCTAACAACATCTGAGTGTTAGAACTTTCAGTTTCATTTGACAAAGCTTTCTGCAGCAGATCAGTGATCCTAGGTTTCAGAGACAAGAATGTCATAGTTTTGCTTGACTGCTGACTGCACTGAATACCTGTAAATTATAAATTTTTATACATTGATTTATAAGCAAACAAAATATTTACAGTAAAATTATATGCAATATTTTTTACAAAAATCAATGTATTAATGTTAAGAGAATGTAGAAAAACTAAATATTATGATGGATATGCAAACAACATAATTTATTTTTTACTTTATTACTTTTTTGTCTTGTTTTTTTTAAAATAAAAGATAAAACAATGAAAATTCATAAGCAAAATAAACATACTTTTGATTTCCAAGTTCTTGAAATGCAAAGGAAGGCACAGCATGGACAGAAGTAAGTGGATACAGGCTTTTCTCAGTTCATGATAAGTGATATGTTCACAATGACTACAATGTAAAAGCAATAAATCAATAAACAGTCATTAGAACTTATAAATATTTACTTGATAAGATATTAAAATGATATTAATTTGAAACTGTTGATGAACTGTATTGCAATTACTGAATACAAATGTTACCTATGCGTATTATTGTACCTAAATGTATAATTAATTCTTTTCAGAAATCATTTTCTGTATTTCAGATGAGCTTTTTCTCAATCCAGAGTAAAATGACAGATGATTAGAAATACCAACAAATGAATAACTGATACCAACCTGAAATCAGAAGTAGATTTTCTCAGCACCAACTCTATGGCATTAAGGAAATATGGCACTAGTATCTGAATACCTGCAAGATCAACTCTGAGAAGGTCACAGGAGTTGAAAAGTATGTGGGTTAACACCTGTCCACTGATGTTATTCTGACAAACAGAAAGAAAACAAATTAAATTAAATTAAATTAAATTAAATTAAACAAATAATAATATTAAAAAAATATATATAAAGAATTAAACAAACAAAAGAGAAATGCAAACCTGCAATAATTAGGAGAATAAAGAAGTAACAAATCATGTTTTATTTTATCAGGCTTTTAAATTCAAATGTATTATCTGCAATTAACTGTAATTCCACTTACTTAGTATTTAATACATTTTATACAATCTACTATTTCTATCAATAATATGAACATTATGTTATCACCAAAATTTATAATGCACCAACTGTATGACAGAAATAGCACTTTATTGAATACCTCATCTGTTTGAAGTCCATAGTACATGCAGAGATAAAATCGTGAGAAGTAAACAGGAAGAATATCTTCTCCTGTTTTGTGTGATGATAACATTCGACACAGGGTCCCACATGCCTCAGCCCTCCCAGTTTCATAAGTATTGTCACCCAGAACATCATGACTTATTTGTTCTGGGGTCAGTGTTTCTAGAAATGAGCTGGTTCGATGAGCTCTCTCTGTAAAAGAGCAGAAAAAGGAAAAAGCTTAATTTTTTTTTAAATCTTGTGATTTTTACCAAATTCCAACTAACAACAACAATAATAGTAAATACTAATAGTAATAGTCATAATAATAAAATACTCAGTTTTCAGATACTGATTTATAAATATCACTTACTTTTTTATCATGTAATTAAAACAATAACAATTAAAATGTATCAAAATTGTTAAAACTTTTAGATATATTTTTAAAAATGGCCATGGATTCATAGAATATATTTACTATTTAAAAAATGTAACAAAAAAATAAGTATAAATGCCATAAGAAATATTTTTAAAAATGAAAACCTTCAACAGAGTACACTTCTAAATATATATATATAAATATAGTGGTTACCATTAAATCTTGGAAATTGAATAAAAATGGTAACCACTAAATTACCTGGTGCAGAATGTGATGAATGAAGTTTAACACCAACCAAGGCAGCATCAAAGAG
Source organism: Chrysomallon squamiferum (assembly GCA_012295275.1). Taxonomy (NCBI): domain Eukaryota; kingdom Metazoa; phylum Mollusca; class Gastropoda; order Neomphalida; family Peltospiridae; genus Chrysomallon; species Chrysomallon squamiferum. The sequence continues at coordinate 33,682,469 of CM022665.1, read as the reverse complement.
CCAGTTACCAAATAAATGTAAAAGACTGTTACAACGTGGTCGACTGGGTGGAAAAGGCAAGCGGTGATCCAAACACAACTGTGTCTGGGTAAGGTTTAGTTGTTGCATATGTTTCTGAGAAAACTGAGAATTTGTTTTTGATTGTGCTGCAAATAGTAACATTAGAATAGTTTTTAAAAACATAAAATATAGTTATAAAATATATTAGTGATTAATAATAAAAATAAAATAAAATAAAGAACTGAAAATATACAGTTTTGAAATGTATTACAGATTAATAGTTAAAAAACAAATTTAAATTACAAAAATTAAAATGTTGAAATTACTGTCAGCAAACATATGATTGTCTGGCAATAAGTTAAAATTTAAATTAATCAGCACAATTCTTTTTCACTATGGAAATTTTATGTTTTTAGTTTATGTCATGAAAGACATTTCTGTAATTAAATTATAATATAAAATTAATTAATTACATTTTTGTGTTAGAGTTCCTGCTAAGACTTGCATAGGCTTTACAATCTTTCTCCCTCCAGGTGGGGTGGAGGGTTGTACTGTCACTTGTTTACATGATGACTGCAGAGCCATCAAGTTCTCTTCTTTAACTGACTGTGGAAGTCCTGAACAGAGATAATCAGAACACAGTAGTATTAAACAAACAAACAAATGCAAAATATAATTTTGACCTGAATTTGATTAAACATGTCATATATCAACATTATCATAGAATAAAACAGATAAAACAGCAAAGTTCACAAAATAATGTTACTTTCACTGATCACTTAATATCATAATATATAACAGATATAACTTAACTTATTGTGATACTAAAGCTTTGTCTGACAGTGGATTAAATAAGAATGTTGGAGTATGATGACATAACAAAACACCTTGTTGCTAACACTACTTTTATCACTATCAACAACAACAAAAATTATAAAATTATAATAATTATAATATTAATAAATTTTAAAAAAAAGGTATTAATAAAATAGAAATATTAAAAAAAAAAAAAAAAACATTTCCCTTACTCCCCCATAAATAATAGTAGTGTGTGTATCTGTGTGTGTATGTGTGTTTGTGTGTGTGTGTGTGGGCGTATGTGTGTGTGTTTGTATATTTCACTCTACCCAAAAAGGCATTAATCATGATTGAAATCCCTCTCATGGCTTTGAAGAAGATCATTGGCAATTTCTGCAGACATTCATGTTGGCTTGGCTCCACTACATCTTGGCTGGTAAGAGCATACTGTAAAAAGCGCTGTGTGTTTCCTATAATCATTGGTTTGCTCAGATCTACTGGGTTCTGTATAATGTGCAGGAACCGAAACCAGCATTGAGTGATACACTCATCACTTGTGTCAGTTGGTATCAATGCTGCATCATCTTCACCTATAAATAATTTTAATAACCTTTGTTTATTTTTAGTATGCCTTTCATTTCAAAATTAGCTGCAGAATAAGTAAATGAATTGAATCAATATCATACTATAAAATAAATTAGGATGATATAAAAGTATTTAAATTTTTCTTCTGTATAGATTTCTTCACATTATTTAAATCTGAAAAGTATGTTAACTAAAAAATAATGAAATAAAAGCATAAATAAAGACATATCAATTGGATTAATCTATGAATGTGAACTGAACTTACAGACATGGAGTTCAGGGTAATTTGGTCCATACATCATTTTAACAAGCAGTGAAGTAAGGGCATGGTTTATTTTGTGCCACTGGATGACTAGAGCTTCATGATGTCGCCAGAACATACACATGTTGCTGAAAGTCTTCCACAGAGACGGTGACGGAAAACATTTGGAGCAGGAGATCATCCAGATTCCAAACAGAACACTGAGAACTCTCTCACAAAGGTGATCTCCAATGTCATCTGTACAAACAAAACAACTAAATTACAATCTTAAATACAAAACTCTTACGCACTTAAAAATTATATCTTCATCTTTAATAATAAACAATGTGGCAAGAAAACAAGATAAAATATTAATTCCTACATATATTGATGTTACTTCTTTTCAGTTCTTTCACATAATGTATCACCATAAACACATGTCTTTTTAAAATTTATAATACACGTTATTAGTGGGGTAACATGCACTGTTGTTGCAATATCAAATGTACATTGTACTATGGTTTATAATTTCAAATCATGAAACTTGGACTCATTCTGTGAAATTTTTAACAGAAAATTAGATGTGATCAAAATTGAAAGAAGAATGAGGACAAAACAATAAATACATCTGTCATTATCTATTTAACTGTAATTAATAATAATTATGTCTGTAATCATTGTCTGCATTTATAAATAAAAAATAAAAAATATAAAAAGCTAAACAGTCATTTTTCACTAAAAAAAGCCAACAACCCAAAAACCTAACTAAAATACAATGATAAATGGATAAAATATAAATAAACACTGAGATCTAAAGATACATTTTTGACAAAGATTTAAACACTTAAAATAAATTCAATTTTACTAATTTTACCCATTACTTTTTAAAAACTTGAATTTACATTTATTAAGATATTAAATAAAGTTTAAGCATTCTCCCGACAGAGGAGATATGTTTCTATATATATGTAATTTTAGTAAAATTGAAAACACATTTATGCACACATAAAGCTTGAAAATTAATTGCTTAATAATTAAATGGCAGTTCTTTTATTAAATAAGCTTATGATATAAGCATAAATCTGTTGTTTTGTGTTATCATAAGATATGTTAATTTTTATATGGAAAGCTTTAAACTAAAAAAAAAAAAGATTGTACATCATGATGATGATGAAATAAGCTCTATGTGACATTTAATGGTCTCAAACTGTTTTTAAAAAGGAAAACACCTTTATAACGATTATTTTCTATAAACAGTTAACTCTTACAATATACCAAAACATTTAATTAAATAAATAAACAAATATAATAAAATAATAAAATAAAATTAATTAAATTAAATTAAACTAAAAAAAGGAAGAAAGAAAAGAAAGTAAAATGTGTGCTTTTCATGCAGTCATACTATATAAAACTAAAAAAAAAACTATTATTTTTAAAAAGTGCTTTAAAAATCTCCATTCCATTCACACACCTATCATTTAGTGTAAGCATTCTGTGTATTTAAATAGAAAGTTAAATCAAAAAAGCATCCATGAACCTCATCAGCTTAAACAAATTAAATAAAAAGCAGTTACCTATCCCACATTACCCATTTCTAATCTGTGCTACTTCACCTCCAGTAAATTTTAATTAATTTGTAAAACATATCAGATTGTATTTCATTGTGGCACTTGGTTATAACTTCATATACACAGAAGTATAACAATTAATGATCCTGTTCATTAGTTTATGTTATTAAATACAATTCTGTCATTAATAACAAGATAAATTAAAATAATACATGACAGAGAGTTTTACAACCTATTTACTAAAATAAGGCAGTTTTGTAACAGGAAACTTTATTACTTTTACTGTGGAAAAGTATTTATTAAAGTATTTGTTAATTAGCAAAAGATTGTATAAACTGAAAAGGCAGTTAGAATATCTTTATAATATTTATTGATTAATGTGTAGATATATACAGATAAAAACTTTACTGCTGTCTTACTAAGTAGTTTTCTTAAATACCATAAAGGACTGAAACCTAGTGTACTCAGGTATTAGGAGTTTATCAGGTTCATCTAGAATAACTGTTCCTAAATCTATCATTAGAATTCTTCATAAAGATAAAAAGGAATAATTTAAATTAATCTGCAGAAGTGGCAGTAGTGACATTTATTTTGTTTGTAATATATTAGATAGGTGTTTCCCTTGACATTATTTAATTTTAAGCAAAATGCTGGGGGTTTTTTTGTCATAGTACATGCACATGTATACATATATTTTGTGTGTTAAATTGATGGCTTTGTTGTCTTATGTCTGTGTGCAACTTGTCTGTAATCTTTTTTTATTTTTTTTTTAAAAAGCAGAATGAGAATAAGCTTTATAAAAATCATGTGAGAAACAAAAAATTGAATTAGCAAGTTTGCTTGTTGTTATTACTTAGATAGCACAACTTACTTGAACTTAATCCTGTATCGTCTGCATGAGTAAACAAACAAACATAGAATGCTGTACACATTATTAGTATAAATCTATCAAATGATAAACATGCTGAAATTAACCACAACACATATAGAAATGTAAGAACTGAAGCTGTGGGAAAGCTTAATTAATTATCCATTTTTATCTTCTTCTTTTTTTTTTATTATTCTTCAAAGAAAAAAAAAGATTAAAGATTAAATAAAATTATTATACTGAACTAATTATTTTCTGGTTGTTCTTATTCTAACAAAATAGTTGATATTATATACCAGTGCTTTATATTGCAATATGGAAACATTACTCCCAAATTATGTGTACCAAAATAAACCTTTAAAATGACAAAGAAAACAAAAATTAAAGAAATATAAAAAAAGAAAAACAGAAATATAAATACATTTATTAATTATATATTACCAAATTTTGTATTCTGTATTTTATATATATATATTTTTTGGGTGGGAAGAGGTGAAATATACTTGCACTGTATACTGTCCATACTAAAGTAATCCAAAATTCTTTTATGGAATATACTATACTGTATTTTTTCACAAAATAAAAGCAATTATATACGATTTTAAATAGCTAAATATGCATTATAATATAAATGTCTAATACACAGATCTTTAGAAACAGCAAAAATGTTAAAACAGTTGTACATGCAGATTTATTAATTACATCCAAATATTTGAAAATGAAACAAAAAACCCATTCTTGTTGCATATTATTTATAAACCAACAAAACGACTCATAAAAGACTTGGTAGGATACTGAAAAAATTAAAAAATGACATAAAATATTCTCTGTTCTAAATTCAGTTACCTTTTTCAGTTGGTGGTGACAAAAGATTGTCAGTGGCAGCTAGCAAAAATTTTAGCAGTGATTCCCATGTAGCCCGTGTTAAGATTGAAGATTCTTTAGCAACACCTTCAATGGCACGAAGAACTCTGTGACAGAACAGAGCCTGTCGCTTAACTAGATCAACACCTAATTTTAAAAATAATAATTAGTTCTTATAAATTGAAAAAATAAATTTTAAGAATAAAAATATGTTTTAAATATTATTAGCTTTGGTGATGCAGTAGTAATAACTGAAAGATATATGGATTGTATTTTGTTACCTTCCACCAGTGTAAAAACATTTTTCTGACTACCTTTCTACAATATTAACACTGTTTTTGGATAGAAAATGTAGGATTCTGTATGTTCCTAACATCAACTTAATATGGCTTACTTTTAGTCTTTCACAAATATCAAAGGTATATGACAGATATCAGTTAAATATATGCCTGTCTGAAGAAAAAAGAAAACAACAATTATTTCAATTATTACCTGTATTTAGCCTTGGTTTGAACAGATTTAATAAGTGTTGAAGAATATCCTGTGCATAAGGGTTTGGGTCTTCCACTACTGGTGCTGGCACACATCGTTTTGGAACTATTAGTGCAGTCAGCCATTCACAATAAACCTTCACACAATCATTGATGGTTTCATGTTCAGTGAGAGGTAGCCCCAAACCAAAACACAGAACCTTGTTCACAATAAAAAGTGTTAATAAAACTGCTTATTTCTATACTTTACTAAACACATTAGTTCTAATTTCAAAATAGTTCCCAATTTAGCAAGTAGAATTATTCATGTTTTCTTATACTTGGCTTATACTTTTGCATTAAACAAATTTGTATGCAACACATAAATAAGCCACACAGAGAAATGATATATAACAATATATTTTTAACTCTCTTCCTTTCCATATTGATAGAATATATATATTCATTTCATTAGTGATTATTCTGAACATTTTCTAGGTAACAGACACTCTTATTAGTATTTTGTGTTATCTTGGTATTTTTGGTAATTTATATACAGATACATACATATAATAGATATATATCCATTAGGTACCATCAGGCAATTTTTTTCTAACTTTAATTTCATGTAATCTGAACAAAATGAAAGGTGTGGCAAAAAGAAACAAAACACACCAAAAATTATGACTCTATGTCCAGCGGTTCAGAAGATATATGCAGACTGGTAGAACAGGTATTTTGGTCCGTTTTCAACCATATTTTGGCACATTATCAGAAAGGGCAACTTTGACCAACTGTAGTTTGAAAAATAACTGATACAAAAGACTTAAAATCAACAAGAGTGCTAGGACCAACTCGTTAAATGAGCTCAATTTTTTCCAGACCTGTATGTTTGTATCTGTGTTCACAATAACATGCTAAACATGCCAAAATCTTCAAAATGACACACAACAGAATGCTCCTAAAATGATTAAAAGTGCAAACAGACACTGTGATTTCAGTTTTGGTCTTATTTGAAAAATGCAACCAGTATTGTGAACAATTTGTCAAGCTCTTTCAAATGACATACTTGAGTCTAACATTTTTAATAAAAAATCTTTTTCCTGCCAAGCCCATAACAAAAATTACTTTTCTATTTGAAGTAAAAATGTGAGTCAGTGCGCCATTCAGTCCACAGGAACCATGTATTCTCTGGCACTGTAAGCCCCAAAACTTTGAGAAAATAAGTCGGGGTAGTTTCAGCAAGAATTAATTAGAATTTACCATTTATTTGTTGTTGTTTATAGTTTATATAGCAGCTGATCTGCCACTGCTGCAGTCATTGAAAGAATTATCATAATTAATTTTTTATTTATAGCTTAACATGTTTGAACTTCAGATGCATTTTATTTTAGAGACATATTGCATTTTAAGGCAGTTAAATGACACAGGGGTGAACATTTGAAAGAACAGCACAACTTTATTTACATGAGCAGCTTGAATTTTCACTCTGTTAAATAATTAGTAGTAATAAGTTAAGATACTGTGATATGGATATATCATATATATGTATATATCCATATCACAGTATCTTAAAAGGACTACAAGCATTTGATGTTTAACTATAATCCTCTACAATACATAAACTCAGCTAATCCTTAGTCTACTCCAGAAAGGTGCTGTAGGTATTAATCAGGGACAATAAAATGTATGTAATCATGAGACAAGAGGCAATTAAAGACAAGGTGTGATAAGTCTGTCATTTGAAGCAGACATAAAAGAATTTTCTTAGCTTTGTACTTGCTGTGATTTGACAGCAAACAAAAGTTAACTATCATCTGACCATTGTTGAAATTTTCTCTGATTGAGCTTATCAACAAGCAAAGATATCTAAGTTTTAAAACGGATTAATCTGTGATTTTATGATAGTAAAAAAATTTTGATTAATTGTTAATTCAGCATTCCATCAATACCTCTGAATACATTATGTAGTATAGTTTGTTATGTTTATGATTTTTAATTCGCTGTTTATAACAAGAATTTTGAAAGCAAAATAATCCACTGATTTAGAATGGAAGATAGTAATTAGCAAAACACAATGTTAATTTGTTTATTTCAGAACACATTCATATTATATTGAGTAAAAGTCATAACATATAATAAAACATTCATCCTACAAGTTATTAAAAATATAATCAACACAGACATATAATCGTTTCAAGTGCCAGTTCTTTTTAGTTGCACATAAAATCTACAGCGATTTAGTCGAATAGGAAACAATTGACTGCAGTTTCACTATGCACATGCTATAATGTATATGCTAAAAGTAGGAACATTGCAGAAAAACATACAGCCAACAAGTTATTAAAAATATAAACAATCTATAATCATTTTAAACAGCGCCAGATCTTTCAAGTTGTACATAAAATCTATGGTGATTTTGCTCTGTAGAAAATGTAACTTAATGGTGATTTCGCTAAGCATGTGCTAGTTTCAAATGTGGAGCTTCTCTACACCAAAGAAGGCACACCTTAGTGTTGCACATTGTTCGAAAGATAATTGAATGAACTTTCTTTTGATCTGGCAAACGTAGGTTTTATTTTCAGCCAGATTTTTTTTAAACTGGTTTGAAGGCAAGAAAAAGCACATTTATGGACACAACTTTTGATATAAATCATTACCAGTGACAACATGCACACTGTTAGAAAGATCAAACTTTTATCCTCCCAGTGTGCTAAAAATAACATTGAAGCCATTTTCACATAAACAAGCCAGGTGTTTGTAGAGCAACCCTATTTTAGGACTTTTTACTCCACACTGTTAATTACTGACCATGGGTGCGAAATGCATTTACCCCCACTGTATATAACACTCTCATACAAAGGACTGGTTTAACACACAATAAAAACAACATCAACATTTAAGAGAACACACTGATTTTCATTTCCATGTATATTTTTTTATGGTAGATTTTTCAGAATGATCTGAGAGTGGAGGAAAATGGACAAAATCTGAACTTTTAACAGTTTGACCAATTATATCGGCTAGGATGCCGGTACCTATGTGCATACCTAAATGTTTTACAAATAATACATACCTCCATTGTCCATTTTACATCTTTATCATGCTTCAAACCGCTGGGCTCATCATTAGCAGCTGCAAGGCTGAGGTTACCTGCAATGGATCGAACAACAACATTTGCCACATCCCTGCCAACATTAGGTGGGAAGTTATTCAAAACAGAGGTCTTTCCTTTCCCACTCTGAATCTCATCCTGCAGAGATCCCCACTCAGAATACATAGCCAAAATTCTGGCCTATGGATGGAATGGTTACCTTTGTTTGCACATCTCTGGAAAAAATAAAAACCATAATAAATATTATTTAAAATAATTTTATGATTTAACATTCATATTTCTGTAAACAGAAGGCCTCAATAAAAACAGTTTTATTGAGAATCATATGCAAAAAATATAAATGTCAAATAAAATGCAAGAAGTTATTTTTAACAGATCACTAACACTATGACTAATATTCATTATGATTATACATAATTATGATTTTTGGAGCCTTTATTTTAGTACTTTAGTGTATATAGACAATTCAAAGTTGAATACTAATGAGACCTGCCTAGATAGTACTTCAGTAGATCTAATTTATTAAATAGTTAAGCAGCAGATAAAGCAAACTGGACTGTCTAATTCGTCAACCAGTGTAAGTGTTTGTTCAATAAATGGAAATCCAATTTTCCACATCAACTTCATCGATAAGGTTAGATAAACATCTGGCATATATCTACATAAAAAGGAAAAATTAAAATTAACAGAAATATGTAAATTAATACCTTTATATTTGTCTTAATCTGAAATGTTCTTAGAAATGATACTGCTTATATGTCAGTTTTAATATGTGTAATACAAATATGAAATGGATTTTAACTTCTTCCCTAATTTTAAAGTTAAAGAAATCTAAAATTAAATGAAACAAAAGTAATGTAATATCTGCTTATTTCATTAATTCCTAAAGTAACCATGTTATCAAATGATATCTGCATTGCAAAATTCTGAAACAAATACAATGAAATAAATACAACCTTCTAAATAATTGTAATTTATCATTGTGTTAAACAAATATTTATCGTTTGCCTCCAGACAGGAAGTATATAAATATGAAAATAAATATATAGCGGTTTCGGCTTATTTCAGAGAGAATGGAAGGGAGAGAACACATTAATGTCAAAAAAATTCTGTATTTCTGAAAGTAAAAATATATTATTCTAAGTTATAATAGTAACAATTTTACACAAAATGAATTTAAGGAAATAAATGTAATAATTCTCTCAACCTATTTTGAATATCATGGAACCAGAATAAATCCTGTTTCGACTCAGATATTAATTTTAGATTTCTACCGGAAATTAAAAGAGAGTGCATGACGCCGCAAACTGCGTGAGAAAGAAGAAAAGAAGATGAGTTCAATTGGAACGGGCGTAAGGTTTATTAGATTGGAAATCGTTGCAGAATAAAACATTTATAAATGTTTATCTCTATATATTCATAAAGTACCATACTTGCTTATTTTAGAGATGTAATATATTACTATTAGGAACTTCGAACTTCGAATCCCATTTAAAATGATAAAAAGATCATGTGAACATGTTGAATATTATTATTAAGGAAGTAAAAGGAATTTCAAATCCCGTAACAAACAAGTGCTTTTTTTCCTTTAGTTAAGCACTACTTCAGAGGTTTATGACAGTAATTTTTAACATTCTTTCCTTCTTTGTTAATAATCGAGCTTTCTTGACGAAATTTTCATGAAAGAGAGATGCCAGTCTCTGCTGTTGATTATATTTGTAAAAATGAAAAAGAAATAATTGATTAATTTATTTTTTATATTTAAGTTAACTTTTTTTAAATTGGCATTTAAGATTGAAATAAAGCTAAAACAACAATTTTCAATATGTCCAGTCACAAATAGTGAACATAATGCAATTTGTTTTGAAATAAAAGTCAAGTGTTTGCTCATAATTTCAAATGGACAGAAATTCAAATACTAATAGAGTTCATTAAACTAATATAAATGTTATAAAGTCAGATCATCCTCAGATCTGTAGCAAGAGCATGAATATTCATAGTCCACTGTATCTGCCTAAGATTTATTCAGACCCCAGTAAGCAACAATTCTTTTTGCCCTTGGCTGTAATCTTTTCTGTGTTTCCATTCTAGATGATTCTTTCGCCTTCCTCAGCCCATGTATGGCAAATTATATTGCCAACTGAATTTCCAGATAAAAGTTCAGTGATCTAATCCTCAGTAGTTTCTCCACTTTGTTCATGTTTTATTCTTTTCTCAGATTGTTTTGCCTGATATGCCTGTTATGGCTTTGTTGTTGACGCATAAGATTTGCTGTCTTAATAATTTGTTCACCCTCTTCCTGTCTAATTCATCAAGGTAATCTACTGTCCAGTTTTTGATGGCCCTAATTTTACATAAGATGTAACAGAGTAGCATTTGGAGGTTTCTTTTGTAAAGAATTAAACATTCCCATGATCACTTCTGATTCAGTGTTATGGCATCTAGTCTCATCCCTCAGCCTCTTGGTGAGGTCACACTGAAATATTTGTGATATTGGCTTTCAGGGACATCAACAAGTGAATCCAAACAACTCTTCATAATATTCATAAAAAAGGAGTTGTCTTTAGCTGCAGGCACATACATTCCAACTTGAGCAGGAACAGTATTAGAATGGCAGTTTCATCTGAACCTTCTCCCCAGTGTGAACTGATACACAATGTAGGTACCAGTAGCCTAGCCAGTATAATTGGTCAGAGCTGTTAAAAGTTCAGATTTTGTCCATTTTCCTCCACTCCCAAATCTGTTCTATAAAATCTACCATAAAAAACAAATACATGGAAATAAAGATTATTATGTGTTCTTTTAAATAGTGATGTTATTTTTATTGTGTGTTAAATCGGTCCTTTGCATGAGAGTGTTAAACATGGTGGTGGTAAACACACTTCAGCAGCCATGGTCAGCAATTAACAGTGTGGAGTAAAACATCCTAAAATAGTGTCACTCTACAAATGCCAACGTTGCTTGTCTAAGCCAAAATGGCTTCAGTGTTATTTTTAGCTCAGCTAGGAGGGTCAAAGTTCAGTCTTCCTAAGAATGAGCATGTCTTCGCTGGCAATGGCTCATATCAAAAGTTGTCCAAAAATGTACCTTTTCTTGCCTTCAAACCAGTTTATAAAACAGTATTCGCAGGATCAAATGAAAGCTCATTTAATTACCATTCAAGCAAGGTGCGACTCTGCAGTGTGCCTTCTTTGGCGTAAAATATCTCTGCATTTGAAAGAAGCATGTGCTTAGCAAAATAGTTGTAGAGTTATATTTTCTACAGAGCGAATAGATTTTATGTACAACTAGAAAGGACTGGCACTCTTTGAAATGATTATATGTTGTTTATATTTTTAATAACTTGTTGGCTGTATGTTTTTCTGCAATGTTCCTATTTTTATTGTATACATTATAGCATGTGCATAGTGAAATTGCAGTAAATTGTTTCCTATTGGGCCAAATTGCTGTTGATTTTATGTGCAAACAAAAATAACTGGTGTGGTTTGAAACGATTAGATTTCTATGTTGATTATATTTTTAATATCTTGTAGGATGAATGTTTTATTATATGTTATGACGTCTACTGTATATAATATGAATACATTCTGAAATAAACAAATTAACATTGTATTTTGATGATTGCTATCTTCCGTACTGAAACTCGATTATTTTGCTTTCGAAATTCTTGTTATAAACAGCGAATTAAGAATCATAAACATAACAAACTATACTACATAACAGAACAATGTATTCAGAGTTATTGATAAAATGCTGAATACAAAAAACTAATCACCTTTTTTAATATCATAAAATCATAAATTAATCTGTTTCAGAATTTCTGCAATGGTCAGATGATAGTTAACTTTTGTTTGCTATCAAATCACAGCAAGTATAAAGCTACAAAAATTATTTTATTTCTGCTTCAAATGACAGACTTGTCACACCTGTGTCTTTAATTGCATCAAGTCTCATGATTACATACATTTTATTGCTTCTAATTAATACCTGCAACATCTATCTGGGATAGACTCCAAGGATTAGCTGATTTTATGTATTGCAGAAGATTATAGTTAAATATCTAGTCCTTTTAAGTAACATTTATATATACACATCACAGTATTTTAAATTGTTACTACTAATTATTTAACAGAGTGAAAATTCAATCTTATGTAAATAAAGGTGTTTAACCCGTATCAGTTAGGGTTCTTTGTTGATTTTCTTTTAAATGACCACCTTTGTGTCATTTAACTACCTTAAAATGCAATATATCTCTGAAGTTCAAACATGTTAAGCTATAAATAAAAAATTAATTATGATAATTCTTTCAATGACTGCAGCAGTGGCAGATCAGCTGCTATATAAACTATAAACAACAACAAATAAATGGTAAATTCTAATTAATTCTTGCTGAAACTACCCCGACTTATTTTCTCAAAGTTTTGAGGCTTACAGTGCCAGAGAATACATGGTTCCTGTGGACTGAATTGAGCACTGACTCACATTTTTACTTCAAATAGAAAAGTAATTTTTTTTATGGGCTTGGCAGGAAAAAGATTTTTTATTAAAAATGTTAGACTCAAGTATGTCATTTGAAAGAGCTTGACAAATTGTTCACAATACTGGTTGCATTTTTCAAATAAGACCAAAACTGAAATCACAGTGTCTGTTTGCACTTTTAATCATTTTAGGAGCATTCTGTTGTGTGTCATTTTGAAGATTTTGGCATGTTTAGCATGTTATTGTGAACACAGATACAAATATACAGGTCTGAAAAAAATGAGCTCATTTAACGAGTTGATTTTAAGTCTTTTGTATCAGTTATTTTTCAAACTACCCAGTGTATCATGTCTGGGTAAACAGTGACAAGTTGTGGATTGCAACTTTATCACATGTTTCAGATAAATTCTGAAAAACATCATGTTGATTACTGAATTCCGTCAGTAAGTCTCAATAGAGTAGGTCTAGGAATTAGTGCAGATTCAGGTGACAAATGATAACATAATTTATTGATGGCCTTTGTTTGACTATAATCATAGATGGTATAAATAAATAGCACATGTCTGTTCAAAAATTGATCTGCTGCAGGCATTGTGGAATAATTTTCTTGAAGATGCTGTCTAGCTAAGCCTGATTGGGTGTTAGGTTTGATGATGCCGTGTTTATTCTTGTTCAAAGGCATCAAAAATGGAAAGAAACAATGAGCTTCAAAAGAGTTTCAGAAAATTAGAAAGATGATGCTTAATAAATGAATGAGTAGAGAAGGCAAGAGTATAAAAATGGTTCAAATTAAGTTAGAAAAATTAACCCAAAGAACCAGTAATTCTGGGCAAAACCTAGCCCTGATCATTTAAAAAAGAAAAAACTAAAAAGGAATGCAAAATATGGTTGAATGACCTGTAAAAATTAAAACAAGACTACAGCATATGACCATTTTAAAATCCCAAGTCATCTGAAACTAGACGCAGTTATGGATGATAAATACCAATATAACATTAGGGACATCTTTTTTCCATCATTATGTAATATATAAGTCATTTAAGAGGAATAAGTCAACATAATCCATCCTCAGGCACAAGTCATTAAGCAGGAATTTTGGTCCTCCAATACACTTTGACTATTCATTGCTGAACTGAGCAAGATAACATGTGTTAGACTTGTCATTTCTTGATAGAATTTCAAAGACAATAAGATGAAAAACTATAATATAACCAACTACCTTTCATTCATGTTTGATGTTCAACTTAAGCAATTCAAGCATGTCAAAAATTGAGAATTTTTAAAAAATCAGCATTGATACAGAAAAACAATCAGATCAAAATATTCAAAAACAAGAATGTTCATGGATTTCCCACCTGTGTTTTTATGGTGGAATCCTCCTGAAATAACATAATGTGAACCAATGAAAAGCTAATTAGGGAAAAGTGTCTGCACATACCTAAATATATAATGATAATATTTACAATTTACTTGACAGGTAAGTTGTGATATCTAATTTGTATTCAGTCTTGTCTAAAGCACAGAAATAATAAATATTCCATAACATTTTGTTATTTAAAAAGTAAATGCATTACTATCAGTCTGTCGTTTTAGATAAATATTAGCAAAAAAAACCCCAACAAAATGAAATAAAATTATGACTACCTCCAGTGATTCAAATGATATATACAATGGTATATTTTCTGGCATATTTTTCTGACAGAGTTGGGTAAATAATTTGTTTTGCACCTGTAAGATGTAAAATCGTAAGAATTTCTCCTACATAGCAATTGTCTTCATGGTCAATGACTAAGTCCATGCCAGGTTGAATATTCTGGTAGGAGAAACATTTGCCACTGTTGTGAAGTCACATTTTCTTGGAAGTTCTTTCTTCGTCTAACTGGTACATTTTGTTTTGCCCTAACACCAAGAAACTGCTTAGACCGCTTCTGACTTGTTTTAAATAGTGGTCATTTCACAATCATTATAAGTGTCTGGTACTGGACTTAGTTTTGAGAGAAGCGAGATGATCTGCATAGACTTTCAACAAGTGGTCAACATTTCCTGTCTTGCAAGGTCCTCTGTGGAGGGACAACCTCTTAACTATGAATTCATTTTTATGCTTTTGTCCCTCATCAGCTGCAGCCTTCCTTGCACAGTTTTCTCTCACAGCTTCTTGTCTATTTGCTAAAGCACTGACTTCTTCAGCAGTGTGGTGGGTTTTTTGCAGCTCTTTTGCTTGTGAAGTTACCAGGTACAGCATTGCCGTTTGTTGTTGAGCTGCTTGTGTGGAGAACCAGTTGGACATGTTCTTGGTTCTTTTCAGAATGTTGATGCTGGTGTTAACATGCAGAGATATTCCCTTTGTTAAACATGCTGAAATCTAGGTCCCCAAGACACTGTTCTTTGGCAGTGTTGTTCAGCTTGGAATTGTTTTCAGTGTCTTGAGCATTACACAGACTTTTTGTTTCCTATTACCATCAATGTGCAGCCCATCTGGAAAATAGGAGCACTGTTTTTACTGCAGTATATCTATTTTACTATTTAAAAAATCCTGATTGCAGTCCCAAACCTCACTCCAGGAGAGAAACAAGTATGAAAGAATGTATACAGTTGTTGTTTACATTTATTTTGTAAGTACAGTCAGGTCAGCATCTGCCATTTTTCAGGATCATTAAATTAATGATTATATTAATAGTTAATACACTGTGCAAAATTATGATTAAATGCTTTATATTTCCAAAATCTTCATCATGACCATGTAGGTATAGAAGTAGAGACTCCGCCAGGTAGAAAAGCAGGTCACGGGCAACATGTTACCTGTGTCAAATCTGTTGTCAACAAGGATATCGTCTTGCTTCCAGTTCATTGCTGTCATTCAGGACTCCTTGAAACCAAGGATTTCTTGGCAGTGAAAAGGGAGACTTGCACTGGCTTCAAAGAGGTTGGATCTGTTACCTTTAAAGAAAAATTATTTCAGACTTCAACTGGTTTAACATACATTATGCAAGCCTGTTTTCCCTGCATCCAAATTTCTCATCCCCTCACAGTCATAGGCAGCCACATGAGATTGGTAGCAGGATGTTCTCTTTTGGATCCAGCAAACATTGCTAAGCATTCTTTTCCCGTGTATCAATTTGAAGGCTTTGTCCACAGCATTTATACAATCTAGGAAATAGGAAACAGGAACTCCAGATGCATGAGGTCTTTTCTGAGGTTGGTGAACATTTATAGCTCTTCATGGCTGCTGCTCTGTCAGACATGAGTCCATTGATTTTTTGGAGATAAGTCTAAAAATATCTCCTGCCTTTTTTCTTCCTCGAAGACAAGTGACAACTCCTCTAATATGTTAGCAGCTAAAGTTACAAGGCATCTAGTATTTTCAGTTTTCAGCACAGTTAAGTCGATTCTGAAATTCTGGCCATAGTCACTTGGTGGCCAACCTGTTTTTTTTTCTCCATTTTTGTAGTGCTCTGTGCATGGTGATCAAAGTTATCTGAATTAAATATGTCATCTGTCACATGCATCTTGCTTATTATGTGGCTACATCCATGAATCAACCAACACTTCTTTCTGATGTATGTCACCTTCAAGGATGCTGGCTCCAGTGTCATGTTCACCAGTCATTTCCCTTAGGCACAACTTTGCATTTGGTAAAAAGTACCCAGTATCTAAGGTCTTTCAATGAATCATCTATTTGTTTTCATTAGCAGCTTGCAACTTTGTGAGATGGCTTTGTAGGTTGTTGTTTTCCTATTCCAGATTTTCTTTCTGTCCTGTTATTGCCTTTCCATTAGTTTCAATTCTGTATAGCATACACTGGAAAAGTCTGACTTTCCCGAGCAATTGCTCACTCTGCTGTGTTTGTAAAGTGGACTTCTGGAGGAGCTCCCTGTTGGATTTTAACATTGTTTTGTCCCATTTAACAACTGCTTATATGCCCCCTCAGAATGTTCTCCTTCAGGGACTTCAGTTCAGTATTGAGCTGGTCCCTCTCATTGAATAATGCTGACTTTTGTTCTTGAAGATGACTATTCCCTTCCTTTTCACTATTCAGATTTACTGCAAGATCCAATAAATGAAATGTTGAGTAGAAAGTATTGCACACTTGTCACTTCCATCCTAATTTAGAGTTATATTTTCTTCCTTCAAAGCAGAACATTTCCTTTCAAGATCCTCACAGGAGCAAGTTCCGATCCTCCATGAATAAATTATAAGTTGGCCTCTGCTGCACTCACGTTTGGGGATGAATTTTCTGAAACTGTTGAATAATGTGAATAAAATCCTGAATCCGAGTAATGCTTATCACTTGAAGAGCTTGAAGGTATGGACACTTGATGCACTCGTGAACTTACTGACAAATATTTCAGTCTCCTCCCATGGTTTGCTTCAGCAGTTTTACTTGTACAAGAAGTCTATTCATGATTTGCATGTTCTTCTTTTCATCTTCCTCTAACAATGCTGCAGGAAAGCATCCTTCAAATCTTCTAAAGTGTCACCTGAGTGGAGAGAATGAGTTCATGAGTGATCATAGAGTTTAATGTTACTGCAGGAATCTTTCACACATTTGCAACATCTGTGTGTGTGTGTGTGTTGCATTTAATAGTGAAAAAGTGTGAAAAACATTCTAAAACATTATAGTTAAAATTATGTTGATCATTTACTTTAGCTAGATTAATATTAAATTATGTACATGATTATTAGTTTGATGCAGCGGACAAGAAATTTAAAACTGTACATAAAGGCCAATTGTTTCACATATGTTTGAACTTGGATATGTTTTATCTTATTAAATAGGTGGTTAGGGCAAGAGGTAGCAAATTTGATTTTTCACTTTTTAAGTATTTTAAATCATTAGTGGTAGCAAGTTAAAAAAGTAATGTGATCTATGTATATATAATATTTAAAAGGACTACAATCTTATGATGTTTCAAGCAGTAGTTTAGTACTTGTTAGGATCATAATGATTTTTATTTCCATATATTTGTTTTTCATTTTACATTTTATAGGAGGGATTTGGAAATGAAGGAAACAAAATCTGTACTCTTTCAGAGCTCTGTTCTACTATGCTAATGAGGCTGCTGGTACCTGTTATAACTGTATATCATTTATGAGACAGAATAAACTTTTGAAATGGAAATAATGAATATGTGAAAAAATCTGTGTTACTAATCATGCTGTGACTCAAAATGCACCTATAAACCATAACAGTGTTTTGATGAATTATTTAATAATTAGTTATTTGTTTCTTTTTTCCAGTTACTATCAAAGATAAAATTTAAGTTCTACATAACAGTATATACACCTCTTTTATAGATGATAATACTTTTCTGTATATTTTCAGTATGATTTGTCAGCGTCACAGTTTTCTCCAGATGGAAGAGTATTTCAAGTAGAATATGCTCAGAAAGCTGTAGAAAACAGTGGGTAGGTAACAAATGAATACAAAATTTGTCTGCAGCAGTATTAATATTAAAACAGTAGAGAGTATATAAATTGAACTTTTAAAAGCATATAATTCATATTTATTTATAAAAAAAATATACCTTTCACTAGAACAGGAAGCTAATTGTGTATATGGTTTAATGTAATAATTGAACATGTATTATGGATGAAAACATTCCAGTCACCAATTACTTCGTGTATTAAAACTTAATTTACTATTTTTGGTTTGTCATTGTTATGACTAAATCTCATAAAGTAAATTAAGTAATATATGTATGTCTATTGAGAATGATTTCTGATCAGTTAACGATCTATATTTATAAAACAAAACAGTTTTATTCAAGCTGTAGTCAGTTTTAAAGAATATATGATCTCACATATTAAAAAAAAAAGATAAGAATTCTGTGTTATATAAGAAAACATTTTCTTTTTGTTCATTCAGGACTGCTATTGGAATTCGTGGTAGAGATGGAGTGGTGTTTGGGGTTGAAAAACTTGTGACATCAAAACTGTACGAAGCTGGGACAAATAAGCGAATATTTAACATCGACAGACACATTGGGGCTGTAAGAAACCCTGACATTTTTTTTTATTTGTGTGGTATTATAATGATTAGGAATTGATTTTATAAAATTTGTATCATAAAAGAATTTTTTGGCAGCGATTCAGAATGAATGAATTTTTTGGCAACTTTAAACATTTTTGTATTAACCTTTTCACTGCCTAATTAAACATAGCTTCCAGCCAAAATTTTATGAAATGGTAACCGTGTGTGTTTGGTACAGTTTCCCACACCCATAAACTTGACTTGGTAACCAGCAAAAAACAATTGTTGTATATTTTTTTTTAAAAAGACAATAAATCCATCCAGATTATTATTTGAAAACAGAATATTTCTTAAAAATCAGTTCCTGAGGCTGCATCTTTCCTTACAGCAGTTGTCATCTTTTTACCTTTCATTCAGAATATTATTACTTTTGACTTTTTAAGGCAGTGGCTGGCTTGTTGGCTGATGCAAGGCATTTGGTTGACAACTGTCGTGATGAGTGTTCCAACTACAGACATAACTATGGGTCATCCATACCACTAAAGGTTAGTTTTTATCAGTAACAAAATTATTATTTTAAAATTTTGATATCTTTTTTGGCTCATATGACTGATTTCAAAATATGTATATTTATTAAATTTAACTATATAATTGGTGATTTGTCAAATTATGTATTTCTTACAGATAGAAATCAAGGAACTATCTGAAAGTCTAACAGACATTTCATTTTAAAAAAAAAATGTTTGTATTTTAATTTACTATTAACCACAACTTGAAATGTACCATTCAGTTTTAAATAATTATTTTAAAGTTATCTACTGGTGTTAGCTACAGTTTCAGTTTCAACTTGTTTTGAAATATTTTACAGCATCTTACAGACCGAGTTTCCATGTATGTCCATGCCTACACATTATACAGCTCTATTCGACCTTTTGGTGTTGCCATCATTCTTGGATCATATGAGGAGGCTAAAGGACCACAAATGTATCTTATCGATCCATCAGGAGTATCATGGGTATTGTTTTATCGATATTCTGCAGTGTTTAAGTATACACCAAGATTTTCTTTTTCCAAAACTGCATTAGTATTAAGCTGAAGTTGGGAGTGTATCAGAAGCAATTTTTTTTTTTTTATCAAGGGATAAATGTAAGCTATTAAATAAAGAAACACACTATTTCAACAATGGTATAGATATGTGTTGTTAATTTAAGAGGAAAATAATTTAATATTTATTGAAACTGCACCTATTTTTTTTCAACTGAACCATCTAACTTGTGGCAAGAATTAATTACGTTAGAAATATATTATATGTAATAATGTCTAAAATAATAATAATAATAAAAAATTGTTATTATTTGAGTTTCTCGACAATTTAAATAATGCATATTTAATGTAAAAATCATCAGCAGTTTCAGAGAGAATGATAGTGATAATGATTCGAAATTTAATTATTTATTTTTAATGTGTGTTTTTAACTGTTATAGGGCTACTATGGATGTGCCGTGGGGAAAGCCAAGCAAGCTGCCAAAACTGAAATAGAAAAATTAAAAGTAGGTAGTCCATATAAATAAATTTGAGCAGTCTGTTTCGTTTTGTTTATTGAGCACACTTTTGTTTCTTATTACATATGCATAATAAGAATATTGATCTGGAAATTAATTAAAATGTATTTTACCTTAACTTTTTATCATTATTATTTTTAGAAAGGTGTATATTCAGAAATTGGATTTAAAAAAAATAAGAATTATACATTTTGTTTTCAATTTATTTAATTTTTATTTTCACTGTAAGATGATAATTGGATGGTGAATGATAAAATTTCACAGGATATAAAATTCAAAATACTACTTTCTGGAGATTTTGTATAATTATTAAAATTTATTTATTGACAGATGAAAGACATGTCAATGTATGATCTGGTTAAAGAAGTAGCCAAAATGTAAGTTGAAATTGTTCTTTTTTTAATAAAACAAACCAAGCAAACGAAAAATAATTTAATAATTTTTTGAGAAAAACCCAGATTCAAATATTGTGAACACCATTATTGGCCCATAATTCTATGTATTATTTTAATTTTTTTAATTTAATCATTTAAAAAAAAAAAAAAAAATTATTATCAGGAATATTAACTTACAAACCTTGTTTTACTGTGCCAATAATATTTCATGGATATCTTAAAATGTTTTTTAGCATTTTCTTTTTTCTTTGGACGACAGTAAGTAATTTCACTTTGTTATATTTTGTGTAAAACTGAAATTTAACAAACAGTGGCACCATCATTAATTAACGTTGTATTTTATATTATTTTAGTATTCATATTGTTCATGATGAAGTGAAAGACAAATCATTTGAACTGGAACTGAGTTGGGTTGGTGATGGTAAGCTGAATACATTTTTTATTGATTTATTTATGTAACACAGTGTACTGAATATTAATATACATGTTTTTCAATTAATAATTTTCGTGAATATTTAGTATGTTATCATATTTATATCTTAATAAGAAAATATAAATTTAAATCTGTTTAATACCAAAGGTATTTTACCTACAAGTTATAACCATCTTTTTGAATTGATCAATTTTGGTGTCTAATTTTAATTTTCAAAAAGATGAGAGAAAAAAGAAGACTTGCACAAAATGAATAACTAAGCTACAGGATTTTTTGTTATGTTTTTCACTTACATTGAAATCAGTGTTAGCGGTTCTTAATTTAAGAAACAGATTCTTAAATTATTTCATAGATCTTATAATTTGTGTTTAATACCAAGACGATTTTCTTTGTAATCTTTGTCAAAATAATTAAACATTTTTAGCCACTGGAGGAGTACACCAATTAGTGCCACCAGATATTTATGCCGAGGCTGAGAAGTATGCAAAGGTTTGTTTGAATAGAGATACCTTTAAAAAACCCAACATTTAAATGATGATATAAGCAGCCTACAGTCAAATAAATTACAATATTTATTTAGATTAACCAGTTAGTTTGAATTTGTGTAAAAAGTTTTGTTTTGAACCAAAAACCAGTATACACATGGATTTCTAAATAACCCCAATAATGCTTAATTTTGTTAATTTATTAGTATTTATATTTCTAATATGACTTTTTAAACCATTTGTATGTTTTTAAAACTGTATTTTATTTTTATTTTTTTCAGGAGGCTCTTGAAGAATCAGATGAATCTGATGAAGAAGATTTATAGTGATATCATATGTAGAATGACATTTTTCTGTTCATCTTCACCTTACAGCAATTTATGGTTTCACTGTCATTTATGGTCCTCCTCAGAATTAATTTTATAGTGTTTAATGACAAAATTGTCAATACAACAAGAAAAGAAAATACAGTTGTTTAAGACTATTTAAGCACTGGAATACTGTATTCACGGATGATAGATTATATATTTACATTGTCACCATTCTTTTGTTGTTTTTCTAAATTATTCATTTTAGATTTAATCCATTCAGTTCAAGATATGATTCAGTAAACTATCAGATTACTAATTAAGAATAATACATCTGTGATTAAACTAATCTTTAGAATATTTTGCAAAAATAAAAATGAGAAACCATCCCTAAATCTTATTTGAACAGAAAATAGTTATGTAGACTTTAGGATATTAATTAATAATCTTTTCTCTTAATGGCAGTTATAATAATACATTTAATCATTGTTTAATCATAATGAAATTTAAATGTGAGAACTGCATGTAGAAAAACAAATGTATTGACATCTTAACTGTCTGCAGTACTTTGCAAATAAACTCGTATGAAGTGACTGGTGTAATTAAACTGAAGGTCTTCAACAATATTTAATTATCTCTAGTTAAGACAGTCAAACAGAGGCAAGTGCTTTCCAAAGCAGTCGATGAATGTTTTTATTTATCTAGTCTGCTCAGAAGTTAAACCAGCACAAGATAAATTAAAGGGACATGCTAGGTGAAAAATGAGAACATCTGAATAAACAAATTTTAGTTTTTGACATGACCATTTAGAAAATGTGAGTAAAAAAATTTACTTTTTCACAAAAGGAACTGCATATACACAGATTACATAATAATACTGCATAACATCAACCCTGCAGCCATAACAAGTGGAAATGTGGTTTGTAAAAGTTCTTTTGTTTTTTCAATACTATCCTACATTTTTGGGAAGACGTGAACACTATTTGTGCTAGAGTTTCCAAATTTGGAATATACACATTCAAAAACAAACACTACTAAATGATAGAAAGAAAATGTTGGAAAAATGTACTATTCTTTTCATATAACCTTTATACAACTTTCTGTTGTTTCATAATTTATTTGCTATTATCCTTGGTGTTGCCACAAGCATTTTTTTTTTGTTGTTGTTAATGCACAAATAAAAATGTATTTATCTTATCAAGAAATTTTATTATATAACTGTAGGTATGACCCCCAAAAACTCAAATTTACTGCTGGAAACATGGAAAGACTTTTTCAGTGATACAAGAACCAGCCTCCTAAGATTTATATTAAGTATTTTATGACTAATTAGAGGAATTAATTTCTATTGTTTCTACAGGTGACTTGAAAAAATGTGAGACTCCAAGAAAGTGAAATTCAAACAAAAAGAAACATTCATTTTTCATAAAGGCTGCAGAGGATTACATGGACTATATTATCATGAATAGAATTGTCTACTAATTGCAAACACTACAACAGGGATCAAAAAGGCAGATATATTATGAACACACCAATAATTAGATTGCTTATGCAGCTACTGACTTATGTCACACACATAGAGCAGTTGCACTTTTAAAATTTCTCTCAAACTGAATCAGAATAAAATCAAATATGTATATTTTCTTCAGATTATGAGAAGAATTATTTGGATAAATATTTTCAGGTGAAATTCCAAGGTTCTTTAGTTGTTTGAATGAAGTTAGTAAAATCATTGTTTTTCTTCAAAAAAGTAATCAAAGGTGTAGAGCTATTCTTCAGGCTAAACTACCCAGAAAGACGACATAATTTTGCATGCAAAACAATTCAGAGAAAAGTTTGTAGAATAGAGTTTTAATTGGGTTTTGTGAGGTCAGTTTTAGGCTGTGAAAACAATGTTGGTGGTATACCTATTTAGTGGTAGAATATAATAACTTATCTCTAACAAATACTGTTATTTATAAATAACAAGGTGATGGTTGACTGTGCCAGATGAATATTAATGCAGATAGGTCAATAGCTTGTTTTTTTTTGCAGAATTTCATAAATTAAAAACAGATTTGGATTGTATTAAAGTGCTGTAATTACAGACAGGCTTTTATTATTATTATTATTATTATTAATGTAAAATTTATAACAGTTCACATGCTGTAATGAAATTGAAAAATGAAGTTCATTTATACAATTAGTATGGATAATCTGTTCATTTTGTCGTAACAAAAAACATTACAATGAACTGTATTAAAACTAAATTTAAAGGATAGTAATGCCCCAAGATAAGAAACACGCATATCAATATGCAACAATTTCAACATTCAAAAAACAACAGCAAACAAGAAAACCCTAAGCCTTTTCCTTTTTTTCTTCTAAGCACAAATTAATAATTTTTGTCTTACTATAATGATATTCACTGCAATTCACATTTTCTAACAAAACTACTCCACAATTTTATACAAAATCTAAAACTGTTAAGAATGTTTGTACATCCAATATATGTTTTAAGTGTGATATATGTCACATAAATGTGATATACATCCATAAATATGCTACACTTATGACTAAATTACAAAGAAATGTTTTCTGCAGAAATGTAACAAATACACAAATCAACATATTTCTGCAATTTTAATCAGTATGGATTGACATTTGATCTAAAGTGATCTTTAATATAAAAAAAATAAATAATAAATAAAAAAATAAATAATAATAAAAATATAGAAATGAACCTATATTTCAAAAACATAATATTTACGAATTACAACTGATTTCAAAAGTGGTGAAATAAAACAATATCAAGAATTCTTCAAGTGAACAAGCCAAGAAAGGAACAATATAAATTTCACAAGAATATTGTATTTGAAATGCAATTAAAATAAGGCATCATCAAATGAAAGTAAAAGCTATGCTGTACAGAAGCATGTTACAATAAAAAGAAAAAGTATCTATTTTTGTTAATATGGGATTTTGTATTAAATGAAATTGCATTTCTTATTCTTCCTCTATTAGTATACAATGGATGGGAAAAAAAATAAAAATAATAAAGACATGAAAAATGAAATCCGACTAAAACCAGTTACTGGTATGAAATTTCAAAGTTGTCAATATTTTATATTATTCTTATTCTTATTTTTATTCTTATTCTTCTTATTATTATTATTATGATTATTATTATTTTGTTTTGGTCCTCCAGAGTACTGGCAGAAGCTTTTAACATTAGAGAACAAATTCATACTTTCGTAACGAGATGCTGTCAAAATTAATAACCCATGAAAACAAAAACAAAAAAGATGCTGTGCACTTCATATTGTCAGGTTTGTGCTAAGATAGTTGTGATATCACAGGTTGATAGTATTCATCTTCTCTCATACTGAAGTTGGATGCCCAGAGCCCAACGGATGTTCTTCTGGTACCAGTCCCAGCATGTACTTGATGAAGTTGTACAGCATTATTGCATGACCAGGCAGGAATAGATAACTAGTGTACACACACATAGCAATCAGAGCAACCAAGAGAGCATCTGAGACTTTGTTAAGGAAACGGTTTTCAGATCAAACAATTTAAATAATAATAACAACAATGATGTTGTTGTACTGAAATAATTTCAAATATGCATGTAAATTCAAACCAAACTGAAAAATGTATTAATACTGAAACAATTTAAAAATTGTAATTCAAACAAACATTTAAATATAAAAAAATATTAGGGGTGTACAAAAATATATCTGCACTTTACATTAACAAATAAAATTATATTAAAACTGACACATTCATTTGCAAATTTATTTCATAAACTGACAGTTTAAATAAAATTTGTTACAAAAGGTAAATATTATAATGCAATATAAAAGTTAAATATTCATAAATTTAAATATGTAGTGTATTATTTGAAACTAGGAAGAAATTAAAGTGATTTTTCAAGTTAAAATAATAATCATCAAAATCTAAACAAATCCACTACTAAAATTTAACAGGGTTTCATCTCCATTTTTAAAAACAAAATATTTACTTATAAAAAAGTACAAAATATGACTGCATAAACACTAACAGAATGTATTGTTCCAACAAGTGAAATTTAATTCAATAAGGAAAGCATATTTTATACTATTATTCAAGTACAAGAATTTCATTTTAGGTATGTACTTTAAAAAATAGCAGTAAATACAATAAAAAAAACAAAAAAAACAAAACAATTTTAGCCTGAAATGTTACTGAAGTTATAATTTACTACAAATCAGATAAAAGCTAAAGGACTTCAACAAGTAAGCATGATACAATTTAAAAAAAAATATTTTTACTCGACTTAACTTGCATTTGCTTTCCATATTAAGCACCAAAAATGTTTATCATTTTCAGTATTAATGAATACACAACAGTAAATAAATTGGTATTAAAATGAAATTTTTACATCCATATTATTTCAACATTTACATCAAATTTACAAACTGGAACAAATCTATCATTTCAAAATATATTAAAACCTACCTGTTAAAAACCACATTTTAACTAAATGAAAAGTAAGCACAATCAATAAATACATTGTAACATGTAGATGCATGCAAATCTAATTAATACTTTGAAAACAAACACATCCAGGTCAGTTTGCTCATATCAGTAAATATAACAGTATTAATCTGTTAGTATACCAATGATACTATCTATAGTTTTCTCTGTATAAAATATGTCTCAACTATCAAATTTTCTTTGTAATTTCAGATTTAAAAAAAATTGTTTTAAATAACTTAAAAGATACTGACGATACAAGCCTCGGTTGGATCCAACATGTAAACCGGAATGAAGAGAGAATATTTCAGATACCACGCACTCAGACAAGCTGTAATACGTTTCACAACATTAGCCATCACTGAACTGCTCCTCATGTTTCACATATATTCACTCTCAAACATTCTGTGTGATTAAAACAAACAGTGTACTACAACGATTAATCTAAATCATAATCCCCTGATCCAGAAATTTCCACACACACTCACACAGACAACAACAAAACAAGAAAGAAAGAAAGAAATCAAAGATTGAACTAAATGTTTAACAGGTGTCAATGTTTGGTTGTCATGGCTACATCAATGGGAGCCATGTCTTGCATATTAGGTAGCACTTGATATAAAAAATACAATTATAAGTACACAATAGAGTGTCATTCAATCTCTCCGGCTTATCCCCAGCATAAATTCAAATACTATTTATCTGCACTGTTTACTCTTTGAGTCTCCCAATAGCAGTTAAGCATTCAAGTTAGTACATGTAAGGTAAATGCTTTTTTACATACAGGAAATATGTAGTTTTAAATAACTGTAAAAAACTTATTCATTAACTATGAAACTAAATGTATTATTTAAAAGAGATTATGACATGAGCTATGTCTGTACTTTTATTATTACTTATCATTTAAACACATAGTGACTGTAACCCAAAACATATCCTTATTCAAATAGCTTCACTATCTATTACATATATATATATATATATATATATTAACTATTAGTAATGGTGATTCACAGACAACACAGCCAGCAAGAAAAACAAAACAATTAGAATTTGATTCATAAAAATATTACAAATGTTTCTTTACAATAACATACAATAAAATAAAAACAAAGGCAGAAATCGCATCAGTTTAGGATTGGCAGATAAATGCAAACCTGTATAATATTAGTATTAAAATTTTTAATGCAATAAAATAAATAGCTTTCTCCAATCTAAGCGCAAGCAAAATTTAATCAAAAGATTCCTTTATGTATTTAATATTATATGATTTTCAGAAGTGATAAACTATGCATTAATAATAATAATAATAAATACAACAACAAATTAAAATAAAACAAGAAATTTTGTTAAGCATTATCCTAATACAATAATATATAACATTGCCATTAAAATTTGATCTATTCATAATTAAAATAATTTCTGAAAACAACATGCCATATAAGAAATATTATGCCTGAGAAAATGGAAACATTTTAATGGGAAATACATTCCATATTTCTTGATAATCAAAAAGACACCATGAAAAATCACAAACAGTAATGTATACCTGGACAGATTAAAAACCAAACATTAAATGATATCAACAACTGTAAATAAATTTGCTAAACTTTAATTAAATGATTTATTTTTAACATATGCCATTAGTTCAAAATAACATTTATTTTAATGATTTAACCAGATTAAATAAAGTGGGTTTTTTGCAGCTTAATTATTCTTCCTGTGACATATTACAAAAATATTGTCTTTTACTAGTGATCAAGGCCCATAGGAAATGACATCATACCACTGCAAGTTTTTACCAGTTGCTCTATTTGTTTTGTTATGAGAAAAACAGAGTATTTAATGGGGTGCTAATGAAAGTGCTGAAAACAGTCCAATTTTCTTACATTGATATTAAAACAACAAGAGTATAACACTGGTTAAGCTGCTATATCTATATATCTATCTGTTTGTTATAAATAATTTTACATTTCTGTCAGTGACTTATTCTCTATGGGGCAAAGCAACATAAAGCATTAACCTGAATTTTTTTTCACCATAATTTTTATAAACAAGTTAACATTTCACATGAATCTAGATTATGACAAATATAAAAGTAACATTGTTTTTCCTTGATTAATTTGTTTTGATAAACTGAAATGCACTTTTTCATTTTTAAATTTTTGTTTGCAATTCTAGCTGCTAAAGAGTACTTGTCTTATGAAAATTATTAATTTTTTATTATATTCAGCAATATTAATTGTGTATTGTATAGAAATGTATATTTCTATAAGTTCCAGATAACACCAATCTACATTACTATTGTATATTTTCATATAACACAGACAACAGTTTCAAACAGCACACAGCTTGTATTCTCTCTTACTGTCCAGGAATCTCACTCCCAGTGATAAATCTATTCCTAATGTAAAAATGTTATGTATATAACTGAAAAAAAAGAAAAAGAGATGACCTGTTAACAATACTAAAATGATGACCTTTATATCTTTTAACGTGCTAAATAGTGCATTTAACATAATTAATATCTTTAATACTGAGGCCATATCATGTACATGAGCCTAATTTTCACTTTCAGTTAATCTCTATAAACCATAATTTTTTTGACACGTGTCTGACTGATACTGAAATATGCCAAAGCACAAATAATACAGTGTAATTAAAGGGATGTTAAAACTGTAACTAGCACAGCAAGCACTAAGTTTAAAATAGATGGGCAGGTATAAAATAATTATAAAAGGAGTAACGGAATTCTTGTGATCAAAATATATCAAAGAAGCCATTACTATAAACATGTGTGTAATTTCTACAGAATACAATGTGCAATTATGTTCTCAAATAACTGAACTTGCTGATAAGGTAAATTATATACACCTTTACAAACACTGAAATATCTTAAATCTGTAACCAAAAAACTGATCAAATAATTTATTTACAGTACATGATTTCTGTTGTTGTTATTTTGTTTGAAAATGTTAGCAGTTTAGGTCTACAGTTTGTTAGAAGAGATTTTACTGAAGATTTTCAGCAATTTGTTCTGCTTCTAATGTAAATAATAATTAATATGATACAATATCATGTTATCAGAATGCAATTCATTTGGTGGTAAAAGCCAAACATTAAAAACAAAATATTCACTAAAACTAATTAGTTATATTGGTAACACTAACAAAAAATAAATAAAAAATAAAAAAATAAAAAAATAAAAAAATGTTGTCTTGTTTAATAAACTCAATTGAATAGTTACAATATCATTATCAATCCTAAAATTATAACAGATACTGAAAAATAGCAGTTTCGTGCTGTGGATATAATTTCAGCAACTGGGCAATCTCATTAAAATATGAATGACTGTCAGTATCACTATTCACTTTACTTTTTGCTTTTAGTGACAAGTCACCAAATGTACATAGTTTAGTGAGACAATCAATATTAAAGTAAGATAAATCAATATGTTAAACTTTCAGTAAACATATACGATTAAATACTAATTATAATAAAAGCAATAATCGTAACAGAAAAACAAAGCCTACTTCATTTCTTAAATTTCTTTTCTTTTGCGTAATTTATTACAAATTCCAATGATTCATTAACAATAACACGAATTCGGCGATCACCAACCAAGCACATTGCTCATGATTTATACTAAAAGGATACTAAAAACTCTTCTCTCTGCTGGTTCCAGCATATATAATGATGTCGTCAAAATATATTGTAGATACCAGTACGCCAAAAAGTCACCTATTTTCTGGAGTAAATACATTTTAATATATATTCTTTACTTATTAATAAATGAAAAGCTTCTACATGCAGTAAGATACGGAAATGGGACGTAACTCTAGGTGAAGGCGATTCGTAAATTCCATCTAATTCTTTAGAGCATCAATACATCAAACAACGAGGCACCTTAAAAGATAAAAATAACCAGTTTATAAAAAATATACTTAGTAATAATCTGAAGACTATGATAAAAGTAAAACAATAAAGCGCATGCAGACACTTACTCTGTTGACAAACATAAGGATAATCATAGGCATAACTATGTACATATTCCTGTTATATTCCTATTGCGAAAACAATAACTAACAAAACCTTTTCTGTAATTTAATCATTTATTTTATATTAACAAATGCACACATCCACACCATCGATACACACAAAAAGGCTGTTATTATTATTATTATTATTATTATTATATTTTTTTATATATATTATTTATATTTATATTATAATTAAAACGATAAGCCAGAAATGTTTCGATGTCTTTAGAGAATTTACGGTACAGCATTTGCCTTAGTTTTTGTTGACAACCGAAGTCGTTAGGGTAAAATCTTTATATTTACGTACATTTTTATTGTTGTTAAATGCCACATTTTTCATATTAAAAGTAATAAAGACAGATAGGTGGGCTTAATAACATTTATACAGTATAATAAACGGTTAGAAAAAGCCTTAGAATGAAATTAACAGAGAGGTGGAGTAAATAATATATAACTAAAGTGTTTTGACGGGACTCCAGTCATTTTCTAACTAAACGATATGAACCCTGAATACAAGTTAAATAAAAACTGTCCGTTCTAATTTTTAAAAGAGTGATAAATTACTCTGTTATTCAAATTTAATTCTATAAAACTGATAAATATAATCTAATTAATATTAATGCGTGTAAATATAAGTTACTGACAGGTTATTATATAAGCTTTTATTTTATTAATATTAATGTATATTAGAATTTTATTTTTCTTATTTGTTTTATTTGTTTTATTTTTTAATTATTAATTATCAGCCGTCAAAATCATATGAACGAAAAAATATGAAATAATCTTAACACTCAGATTGGGAATATAATGTGTGTGTGTGTGTGTGTGTGTGTGTGTGTGTGTGTGTGTGTGAATTTAAACAAAAACAAACAAAACAAAAAAAATGTGGAAAAGGATAAGTCTGGAAAATATTTATTCATAACTTTGATCTTTATTTATTTATTTATTATTTTTTCTTCCATATCTTTTATTTCAGAATAAACAGTGTTAAGAACAAAATGACTTGACTTATTCTAAGTGACAAATGATAGTCTGATGATCTACAACATGCCTAATAAAAAAATCCAGCCCAGTCACAAAATAAAAGAGTTTTTTTTATCATGTTCGATGCCTAGAATGCCAAAGTGTGAAGAAAATATTGAAAGAAAGTTCATTTGACCCAAACATTAGAGATAAACTATGTCCATTAGAACCAACAGCACTGAATATAGCAGCAAAGTTGAATAGTGCAGAGCTAACTCTCATTTTAATCACAGCTAAACCTAGACCAGCAGACATCAATGCAGTGACCACTGATGGCAGAACCCCTATCTGGTAAGTCTTTTTAGAGTGTTATTCATTGTTAATATTTGCATAAATGGAGAATTGTAGTAAAATGTCTCAGGTATTATCATTATTAATTGTCTTCTTTATATTTTGATTGTGAAAAAAAAAAAAAAAAAAGTAAAATAATAATAATAATAATTAAATAAATAAATAAATGAAATAAAATAATTATTTAAAATTATTGAAATATTTTTTTAAATTTATTAATGCGACCTCATAAGGTCAGATTTGTCATTTCAGAAATAGTTTAAGCACTGTCTTTATGAGTAAAAGGACATTTTTTATAAAAGAAAGGATAAAATTAGTGATCAAAATTTACTGTAATGCACAATTATAGATCTTCACTTTTATACTGGCAGTAATCAATTATTTATTTATTTATTTATTATTATTATTATTATTATTATAAGAATTACGGAATACCTTTTAATGTACCTTTCCTTACTATAGTCTTTTATTTCCCATCTGATTATGCACCTAACAGGAGAATTAATTCATAAATTTCTAGATGGAAACATTATAATACATATATATATATATATATATATATATATATTATAAAATAAGTAAATAAAATACTATATTTTCAGGTGGGCAGCTAAACATGGCAACAAGGAGTTAGCAAGTGTTCTTTTACAAGGAGGGAAATGCAATGTTGGTGTAATAGACCAAAAAACAGGTATATATAGTTTACACATAACGTCATTATTATTTTAAGCATATCCTCAGTAATATGAACAAATAGTCTAAACATATTTTGAATATAAAGAGCTGATTATTTTACTAGACCATGGTAATAAATATTTAGAGCAATAATAATTATAAGATGTTAATTAAGATGCATGGAGCTGTCATTTGTATTTCTTTTATAACAGAACATTTTAAAAATCCCTGACAAATTGAGGAAGTGCCAAATAGGCAATGTTTTAATCGGTCTGTTATTTACAAATCCATGTATGAAAAGGGGAATATATCTGCCTCCACAAGCCTGATATTTTTATCATATTGCTTTTTTTATTAGAACACATGCACATTTTATATTTTATCTCTGATGTACAGAAATATATGAAGACACAGCTATACATGGTCAGAGATGTTTCAGTTATGCTGCACTGATTTTGTGGAATTCACTCCCAAGTAACATTAGGGAGTCTGAAACAACAACTACATTCAAAACACTACTAAAGACACATTTCTTTCAGATTCACTTTGTTAATATAAAGTCATGTTCTATTTTTTTTAAATGTTTAAGCTAGTCTATTAATTATCTTATACAATTTTTAAATGTGACTCATTTATTTTTAACATTTTGATATGTTCACCATTATGTTTACAGTTATTTTAATAGGTTTATGTCCAAGTCCTTTTATATTTTAGTTCATCAGTTTACTCTGAAAAGCACCCTTGAACTTACTTAGTATAGAAAAAGTGCTATATAAATATGGTATAATAAATAAATAAATAAATAAATAAACACAAATAAACACACAAACACTGACACAGACAAAAACTCAAATAAATGACAATATTATTTTTGTTCTGCATCAATATTTATTTTCAAATATTTCTGTTCATTTTGTCTGTAAATTCATTTACTAGTATATTTTGAAAATTGTCTTGTGGTGTTAAAACAACAGATATCTATTTATACAGGTTGCAGTCCTTTATTTCAAGCTGTACTAAGTAACAGTGCTGAAGTTGTTCAACTCATTATTAATGCTGGAGGTGACGTTAATCAGAGAAGACTTGGCATTGGTGTGGACTTTGAAACACCTCTAATTAAGTAAACTCTTTTACTGTTACTACTGATACTATTACTTACTATTTCAACTGCTACTATTACTACTACTGCTAGTAGTACTGCTGCTATCGTTACAGAAACTACTGCTACTGTCAGCACTACTGTTGCTTCTGCCACCACTACTACTGCTATTGCTACCACAACCACTATTTATAGTCTACTATTGCTACCATTACCATTGCTATTTATAATACTTATGTTACTACTACCACAACTGGTACCACTTCCACTATTTCTTCTGTTAGAAATATGACTGCTTCTATTTATAATACTCATGCTACTGCTACTGCTATTATTTGTGCTACTGTTACACTTCTACTGCTACTTTTACTACTACTGTTTCTTTATGATGGTTTAAACGTGTGTTTGTGTGTGTGTGCGTGTGTTGATTTATATTTATTATGTAATTTACTAAATTGGATTAAAAAAATTAAATATCTAATTATTCAGATTATAATACATAAATATAATAATGCTTTATTCAGCTTTTTCACATATATTTTGCCAATCTTTAACCTTTGATTTCACAGAGCTGTTCAGTTAAACAACAAGGTAATATGTGAATGTCTGATCAACTCACTGTGTAATCTCCAGGCTAAAACAGATGTTGGACTGACTGCTGTACACTTTGCTGTAGCATACAACCGGTATGAGATATGTGAACTTCTGCTGCAGAACAGAATTAAACTTCATGCAACTACTAAACATGGTGTCACTGCAATGACTGTAGCCATAGAACACCACAATGCAGCCATGGTTAGACTACTGGTCAGGTACGGATACAAACTGGACAAGAAATATAAGTGGAAAGAAACTCCTTTAGAACAAGCAGTTAATATCCATGCTGAGAAATGTGCTATTGTTTTAATTCATGGTGGATGCAGTTTAGCCAACCATCAGGGAAAACAGTCTTACTTTTATATGGCTGTTGAAGCAAAGCTTATGTATGTTGCTAATCTTCTAGCTGAAATAAAACCCATCTTTCTGAATGAGCAGTGGGTTCAGTTGAGTCTTTGGCCCATTTCCATAACTCGCCAACCAGATATTCATAAATGGCTGGTGAATTCAAGGAATGAACCCAATTCTTTACTGAAACTTTGTCGTACAAAAATCTTTCTTCTTCTAGGAAGAAACCCAACGTGTAAAATATCTCATCTCTCTCTTCCAGAAAAGCTCAAGCAGTTTCTTCAGTTCACAGATTTGATAGAAGGGACAATTTTCGATCAGATTAGTACCACTGATGAAGTTTGTCCATACTATTGTCCAGTACCCTGTCCTCGGAGTGACTGCCCAGCACTGGACATTTCTTCTGAGTCCGATTTAGATGCATAAAATGAATATGTTATGGAAAATAGAAGATTATATGCATATTTAAAATAATTTATTTAATACCTTTTTTTTTAAATATCAGTAAAATTGGACTTATTTTTAAGCAGTCATACATTTTTTTAAAAATAATTTCTGATCTTATACATTTGTCAGTATGTATATGGATGTCTGTATGAATGTGTGCGTGTGTGTGGTTTTGTCAGTGTGTATGGTTGTCTGTGTAATTATGTTAATGCATGTGCTGACATTTGAATTCATTTGGATCAACGGATACATCTGACTGAAAACAACTGGATTGTTAATTTATAATGAAAAACTATAAATAAATCAATAAAAATAAATAAAATAAAATAAAATAAAATAATAATTAAATTAATATTTAAACATGTTCATAATCTGCAGTAAACTTTTAAATGAATATGTTTCATTCAGTGATTAATGTAAACTATGAATAATGTCGCAAATTAGTACTGAGAAGTTTCTTTTTCATTAATTAATGAATACTGTTTTGGTAACTAAAGTCAGATAAGTTTTGTTGTAGAATCTTAAAATAATTAAAGAGTTGGTTAATAGAAATTATACAAGAACTGTGTCTGAGTACCAGTATTTTTCAAATTGATACAGTTCATTATCGAATGTAAAATTAAATATGTTTAGTGCTCAAAAATATAAACACCTTTATATCTAAAGGAAGACACTTAGCGCATGTACCTACTCTGAAAGAAATATGTTGACATGTCTTTAATAACATCTTCATACTAGAAATTAACTCTACACTGATGTTGTTTAGATTATATTGTGGAATAAATAATACTGAAATATTAAAATTGATTTTATGTTATTTTTATTTTTAATACATTTTTTATTTTATTATCTTTTTACACTATGTTGTAATAATAACAGTACGCACCAGGTTATATAACATTGGTATAGAAATAATTGAAAATAAAATGAATGAAATACATTTCTTAATTTTACTTGTTTCTGAAAGGCAGTTATGTCATTTATATTTTATAAAAGAAAGAAACTGTCAATTATTTTCCGACTGTTCTTCCATTCATCTCTCTGTCTGTCTGTCTGCCTGTCTGTCTGCCTATCTATCTATCTCTCTATCTATCTTCGGTTTAGGTGAATATGTTTCATTCAGTGATTAATATATATATTTATTAGTATAAGTACATATACATATATATACACATACATACGCAGATATATATATGCGTATGTGTGTGTATATATATATATACAGACACACGAATAAATATACAGTCTTTGTGCAGTTATACGTGTTTATAACTTATAATCTAAACATGAGAGTAGTGATCCAAAAATACTTTTCTTATGCGAACATAAATCCATTCAAATACATATACATAAATGTATACATGAATTTATGTATATATTTATGTATGCATGTATGTATGTATGTATGAATGTATGTATATATACATATGTATATGTGTGTGTGTGTGTATGTATGTATTTGTGTATGTAGTATTATGTAAGTGTATAGGTATGTCTTTCGATCATAGTATCTCATTAAATAAATTTAATAAATCTTCTTCATTATCATAGGATCTGAAAATAAAAACATTGTTTGTGTCTCCTATCTTTATGTTTTGAGTTTAGAGACAATATATTTTGGAATAACTCAAATAACATAATGAATAATTTACCGTTCTCAAATTTTGAGCGATAGAAACGTTATATCAGTTTTGATTTTGGTTTTGCTGCTAGTTGATATTTTTGTTTTTATTCTTTGAAATGATTATAAAATATAATGGTTACTTTACATTGCTACTGTTATACAAGTTTATTTATTTATTTATTTTTTTTATTTTTTTTTTTTTTGTACTGTAGAAAACCAAAGATGAACGAAAGTATTCAAGAACAAATGTAAAGTGAGATTTATTTGAAATAGTTATATTCCATCTATAATTTGAGTTTGTATTATATTTACCCTACATCAGTCTCATTCTCTTTCTCTTGAATAATCCAGAAACTGTAATCAGATATGTAAAAAGCAGAACAAAATGAATTAAACAGTATTTTATACGTTTTATTCGATATACATTATATGGCATCATTGATTTTAATGTAGTTTAATATAAATAAATCGAGGCAAAAATATCTGATCAAATGTTTAAATATAATTATTACAAAAAAATAAAAAAATAAAAATAAAAAATAAAAATAGGGAAGAAAGAAAGAAGCAAAATACGAAAATACTCTGAAGAAAATAAACTGACGTTAGATGTTTTATATGCACAACTTCTCCACAGAAATGACTTTTGGTTTTTTTTTTAAATTTTCATTTCTTTAGGAGGTAGCATGTAGCAAAACAATTATTATATCAATCTGGATTTAGAAAAATAATTCAAAGCGGTAGAAAAAATTGTATAAGTTATTACAGTAATTTTGGTATAATCAGAGTTTGAATTTGACAATAACAGCTTATATTTCTGTGTTGTTGTTAGCAAAATGTTTATTATAAATAAAACTTTGCATTTGCAAGATAAAGCTTTGTTATACAATTACAGTTTATAATTTAATAAAATGTCATAACATTTTATATATACATTTATTCTTCAGAGAGAATGTCTAATGTTATTTACACTGTCTTTTCTGAAACGTCTTGCTTTGAAGACGTTTTTGATCAGAAATATTTGGTTCTGAAAACTGAGCCAAAAAAAACACTTTCTAACCTAGAATACATTCCACAACAATCAGTTTTTGATCCCGAAATTCTCAGAAACCGTTCTCCTTGATTACATAAATAAATTTGTAACACATAATGAAATAATCCTTTAGTATAAATTTAGTCATTTACAGTAAGTGGAACAATCACATTATGCCTACGAACGATTTTGGCGCTGTTTAAAGTTTTTAACACCGGCCTCATTATTTCGTTTTTCCTCAGGCTATGAACAGAGTCATAATGTTTCTCTGGTGTATAATATAGCACTCGTAAATGCCACTGAGTTAGATGCAGAACAATTCTTGTTGAAAATAGGTAACACTTAATAGAAATATGATTAATATTTCCATTTTTCTAATTGTTGTTTTCTACTATATCTGTTCGTTCGTTTCTTGTTCATTTTCTTGTTGAGTTCCTTCCAAATTGGTATAACCTCTGAAATTTGAAACAAAATATTTACTAGTTTTGAATAAGTAAATATATTATGAAAGTGTTTGTGTGCGTGTATTTTATATGTATATAACTACGTAGGTTTCTGTGCATGTGCAATATTTATAGTATTTGCATAGGTTTCTGTTTACTTACTACAAATACATACACATGCATGCACACGCAAACCACAAAAAAGAGAGACACATACACATTTATACATAATTTTGTATATAAATGGTTACAGTCTTGAGATATCAGCTTTATCATGCTGCGTTTTTTTCAAATTAACTGGTTTTTTTCTTTTTCCATACATCTCTCTCTAATCAAAAACCTTTACATCTAAGCAAAATAGTTCTTAAATAAAATTTTAATCGTTATTTTTCAAATTGAAAAATGGTGTTTTAAGATCAAAGCCAACAATTAAACACTAAAGAAGTAACTTCGAACAATATAAATAACATGTAAATAACAAATAATTTATAAAAATACAAATAATACCGTACAAAAAGCTATATTTTTGGTCAATGACCAAAAGTTTTGAAATTTATCTAGTCATTTTATATTGTCATTACCTACAGTGATTGCAGGAACAACATACACACATACACATATAAACATATACACACGTACACAATGCATATAAATCTGAAGAAAAAGAAAGAACAATAAACCTTCACCTCATCATCAAAAATAGATAAACAGCTTACCCAAAATATATTCTGCCAGACTGATCTTTTGCAAGTCTTTCCACAGCTTCTTCAAGTTTCGGTCTATTGTAAGGAACAGCTAGTTCCTAAAATTTAATTTAATTTTTGATATTGCTGCATTCAGCATCTTTCACAAGATTATGAAAATGATAATGGTGATGATGATGATACCGACGAAGAAGGAAAAATAATATAAAAATGAAAAGAAGAACCGAATAAAATTAATCACATTAGTATCTGATATATCATTTAAAACATAATTATACGGATCCAGAGACAACCTATTTTTGGTTCATCAGTATATATAACGATTTACGTAGTCATTTCATCATTAAAGATAAACCCCCACCACAATACTGACTCCCCTTCCCAGCTAATATTTCCTCAGATAGTAGAACCGCCCCTTTATAAAGAAGACGACTTACGTCTAAAGCAACGAGAAACTGTTCAGGCGTCACACTGTATTTGTTGTCACTATCGTATCGTTTTAAGATGTCTATTAGACGCATATCATTGACGACGATATGTTCCTGTAGAATAACCACAGGTTCTTTGTTCTTTTGAAATGGGTCTATGGCTGTTTTGCCGATATCGTCCAAGGTATTTCCCGATCTCATGACGGGTCCATGAACGACTGTAAATCCTGGCTTTTTTAATTTAATATCTTCAGTTACACGCAGAAATTCGAACTCAACAGGAACGTCCTGCAGACAGGAGAAACATACATTTAATAATAAATAAATAAATAAATAAATAAATAAAAAACTAATACTAATACTCATAATAGTAACAACAACAACAATAACAGTAATAATAAAGACAATAATAATAACAATAATATTAATAATAATAAAAACTAGCATGTAATTGTTATTTATATAATAAATTTTTATCCCATTAATTTAATATGTTTTTATTTTTAGATTCTATTATTCTGTTATCTTAAAAAGTCATGTACAGATGCCGGTCACGATATAAATCATGGTTTATCTGTTTTTCACACATCAACACATTTATTATTAACGATTATAAAATATTGTCAGATGTGTAGTTATTCGTGTAACGATTACATCTTGTCAATTAGCTGAAAGAATCGGTTTGTATGCACCTTCCCGTGTCCCGGAAAATTCATACATATAAACTAATTATAAAGTAATAAATTTCTTCTTTTTTTTGTGTGTGTGTGGGTTTTTTTCTTTCTCATTCATCCTCTGTGTAGCTCGCCTAATATACACATAAAAAGTTGTTATCTTTATTGAATACAGATAATTAGTTACAGAGGTCTGGTTTAGCTTAATAAATTTATTTATAAAGCTTCGACTGTCATACCGTTAGATCGAGAGTTTCCATCTCACTGGTCTCAGAATTGTGTACTGCTGTGACAAGAGCTACAGCGCCTGCTGTTGTTATCAGGTTGTTGCCCATCTTAATAAAACACAGAAATAATAAACATGTGCATTGTCGGATGAAGTAACATAATCTTTTGGTAATACCAAATCAGAAACTTCTTTTCATATTTTGCCTTTGATTAAAAGAATATAGAGACGTCCACTCAAGAACATACAAGAAAGCAAATAGAGTAATTTTCACACACCCCGCCACAATACCCTCACACATACTCACACACACACACAAACACACATATACACATATACATTTAATGCATTGTTGCGTACTCTCAATGTCTTTAGTGTATCATTGGTAGAAAGCGCTTGCGCCATCTTGTTTGCTACTGGAAGAGTCAGTCTGTTTCCGCTGATGTCGAGTTCAAGAAGTGACTCATGTGACGACAAAGCTTCAGCCAGAGCGAGACCTCCTTCAGTTCCAAACCCGTTCCAGGAAAGTCGACAAACCTTTAAGCGCATGTTTTCCTATTAAAAGAAACAAAATAAATACAAGCAAATCGATCTTCAAAAATATATATTGGCCTATTATTCGTTAAAACCTGAAAATATTACACGATGCCTAATTTTGCTTCTTCAGTATATGAACTACTATTAGTTTCTGTCCACAAGTTGTATCTCTATTTACTATTAAGAAAACAAACCCCACCCAAAAAAAAAAAAAAAAAAAAAAAAATACACATTCATATATACAAATATCATACTTTGATGCCTTTTGCAACACAAATTGCTCCTTTTTGGCGTAGATGATTCCAACTGAGATCAAGGACATCGAGTACATCATTAGAACCTGAAATATCAAATGTATTGTTATTTTTATCAAACACATGATTTGTCTCACCCAAAAATTAATTTTGTTTGTGTTTTCACTTCACTGTTATGTTCAGTTTATCACTAGAATGAGTTTAAATGTGTATGTTTTGTTTATAGTAATGTAC
Organism: Chrysomallon squamiferum; assembly: GCA_012295275.1. Lineage (NCBI taxonomy): Eukaryota > Metazoa > Mollusca > Gastropoda > Neomphalida > Peltospiridae > Chrysomallon > Chrysomallon squamiferum. The sequence goes on along the minus strand of CM022665.1, from coordinate 33,641,156 downwards.
TTACCAACAGCAGGACCAAATATTTCTCCTGCAAGTGGGCCAAATTTATTTTTGCTTAAATTCAGATCCCTCAGATTTTTGTTATTCTGAAAAAATAGTGACTCCATGAAATATTAAGTTAAACTTGCTAAATTAGGAAACAAATTTGAAATACATTTAAAATGAATTTAATTAAGATTTGATCAGTAATTATATGAAAAACATTTAATTTTCATATTTTCATATAAACGATAAATATAGAAGTTTAAACATAATTTACTTAAATATTTGCGAAAAAAGAATATCTATATTAACATACGGTAACGTAGATAAATTGATTTATATTCTGTTTAAAAATTAAAAACCAAAATAAGTGTGTGATAAATTTACCAACATGAAATATACCTCTAAAACATCAGCAAACTGTTCTGCTACCGCATCGTCGAAATCATTTCCTGATTTTATATATATATATATATATATATCAGTAAGTAAATTAATATATATATATATATATATATATTAATTTAACTTTAGTCAACAAAACACAGTATTCATTAGTTAATAAAAAAGAAACTTATGTGTATTAATTTGCGACATTTTTAAATGACATTTAAAACCAATAAATACACCATTATATGCATTATTTACTGAATTAAAGATATTCATTAAAAAGTTTTATTCATTTGTTTCAAACACTAAATATTTCTTTTACTGTTTTATATCCATTAATCACTAAATGGAAAATAAATGTTACTAATATCTTAATGGATTACGATTTGATGAATATGTGAATTTCTGATTACTCATCAGTTAATGATCTCTTACAGTATGACTGAATTTATAGTATTGTTTCACTTGGAATATATTCAATTAAATAACTTACCTGACAAATCAAGTTTTCTTAAACCAGCATTAACATTAAGCATTCGACATATATATCGAGCGCTTTCGTTACTCATTTTATTGTCTGCCAATCCCTAGAATATATTATTGCAAAATATTAAAACGATACGAAATGTTTAGCAAAGATATATATTTTTAATTTATTTCTTAAAATGTAGACGCTCTTAACAGAATAATATGCGCATTTTTTTATTCCTGCTGATGATTTCATATAATTTCTTTTCGATAGACCAAGATGTGTGTGTTTCGTTATAATTAGATTTTAATACAGATTAAATCGATAAATGAATACTAGTACATGTACAAGACCATTTATATACTTTTCCTGGTTGCATTTTTAATTTGTTTCTGCTAAATATAGTTTCGTTCTTTAGTTTTCATTATTTATTTCATATTCTACGAAAATATAAAGCCTTTGCCCAGAAAACGTGAAAATCATGAAATCCAGGTTATTCCCGGGTCATCTCCGATGCCATACTTCATATATACGATATAAGATATCAAATGATACTCGTATGTAAGTGTTCTTAAAAAGTCAATAGTATACTCAAACATTATTAGGTTTACCACTTCTGTAAGGTAATCATTCTCTTCCAGCATCCTGGATATCGCATAACCGCCCTCATCCTTGATCCAGTTTCCAGAAATGTTTAACGATTCAACATGAACCGTATCCTGGAAATGTATAAAATCTATTTAATCTGTTTCTTTAAGGCGAAACAGGCAAAGATATCTATGTACAGACGTATATAAGTATTTACATTTGTAATTGAATTACAGTTAACTAAACCAGAAAGTTTTTTAAAAAACGAATATCAGTGAAAATAAATTAGCTTGGAGATGTACTTTTAATACGAGTGCAATGGCCTTGACCTCCTCTGGTGCCAGATTGTGATATCTCATGATAATGTGTTTGTCGTGGATGTGGCGTAAGAAGTACGACACTGGTGTTATTCCCAGATGATCACAGACTTTAGCGTAAAGACACTTGGTAGGGTCATCTTCGTCTTCTTGAACTATAATTAATAATGAATTCAGAGAGGCAATAAGACTGAAACATGCACTTCACATGATTTTGATAACTGAGAAAATATTGCTGTAATAATATTTTAAAAAACCCACACAAAACAAAAACAAAAAAAAACCACCCAGAAACACGAAATAAGTCACAAAAGGTATTGTAAAAATGCAACAAATCCTTTGTACTGGCAATTGCATTCTAACAACAAAGTTTAAAGTATAATAGTTACTGAAAAAGAAGAAGCAGTGATGTAAAGGAAAGGAAAATAATTATAATAATTAAAAAAATATATCATTTTTAAAACTCTCTCTCTCTCTCTCTCTCTCTCTCTCTCTCTCTCTCTCTCTCTCTCTCTCTCTCTCTCTCTCTCTCTCTCTGTATATGTGACTTTTTCCTTACAACCAAAGAGATATAAATACTGTATATATTTACATTCATTTTCGAGATCTGTGTCATAATCGTCGTCTTTCAGTTCCACATCTACAGTTTCTATAGTAACTTTGTTTATGATATCATCGTTTGTTTGCTCTTTCTCCCCTTCATCTTCTTGTGATTCAGGGGTTGCTAAGCTGTCTCTTTCTCTTAACTCCCCTTCTCGTTCGGTAGTTTCCCCTTCAATATGCTCTTCCTCGGGAGTATCTTTTAATTCAGTTATTAAAAAACTGTCATTTTCCTGGAACAGAGGAGAGCCAGAACGCTGACCAATAGGAGTTCGAGAAAGTGTAGCACGCGAACTTTGTACGGGAATTCGCGATGATATCCGAGGTGAACTATTACGAGCCTCTTCAAGTTCCAAGAGTGTTTCTTCTTCCGTTTCATCCTGAAGTATAACAAATTAAATGCTAAATTTATTTATAAAGAAAAATGAGATAGTTTTAAAATAATGCATGTATTTTGGCATTAAAGTGAGGTTGAAAAACTTCTTAATAATATAAATCTGAAGAATAAGCAATAAAAGTGATTGGAATCCATACCGCGGTTTTCATCTGACTTACAGTGTACACGTACATGTCCTTCTTAATTATAAACTATTTGATTATATTTCAAAACTCACTGTTTTCGTGTCTTGTTCTCTATGGCCCAATACATTTAAAGACAGTTTTGTATTTCTTTTGAAATCATAATACTAATTAGAGTAATGATTAAAAATAATAATATTAATGAAATTTAAAACCAAAAAGAAAAAAAAAAAAAAAAAAAAAAAAAGAAAAAGAATGAAAGAAAAAAGAAATATAGTGCGTTCAAAAACACAGCACACACACACGCACACACAAACCATCATTACTGCCGCTATCCCATCGATATATAATTATCATTTTAAATGAAATTAATATTTCTGGTCTTACGACATTGTTTTGAAATACGTATTTCGTATTTTACAGTTAACTTGTTGTCAGTACGTGGCATATAAACCGAATCGTTACACTAAATGGTACCAAAGAGTGGTTACCACATACATATCGATTGTTGAGTTTTATTTGCCATTATAATTTCCTCAGCTTTTAATCAGTTTTATTATTTACTGCATCACGCTAAATCTCGTGTTCATTAAAATCATTTATGTTTCAGCAGGAAGGATTGTAAATTGAATGGAGATATGAAAATGTAATCCATTTTCTTTATTAATTATTAATAAGCACACCTAGTATAAAGAATATAAAACTATCGCTGTAACAACTGTATTAAATGAATGAATGAATAAATCAATTAATTAAAATTAACAAGTTTTAAAACACACACGCACAAATATTCGCATAAACATATACAGTAACACACACACACACACATCCTTGTTCTGCATATTTTAAATTTGATCACAACTAAAATATTCCAAAACTGATTTCAGGTGTTTTGTTTTCTTTTTTACAGAAAGAATAATTTTTTAATTTTATGAACACACAAACACACACATATAAATAAATAAATAAAATACGTTTTTGTTGTGGTTTTGCTCAGAACAAGAGGTGTGAAGTACGGCTGTTATGAACAAAAACACTGTTGTTTTTTTTGTTTATGTAAAGGAAATCAGAGCCATAACGCAAACAGTGGTTAGCTGAGGAAAACACCACTTTGTAATAGCTATTTTTTACATATGATTTGATCCTTAATATTATTTATGTTTGATTATTTATCTTCAAAACGCGGAAGTTTGTTTCTTTAAACATTTAACACTGGTTTCCAACCTTCAAAACACGGAACTTCACCCAGCCTCCAAGCACTACGGTTAAACGTACAGGCCTATATCCTCATAACAACTGTGCCTAGTTAGTTATCTTCAAATACGTAATTATAGCTTATACTTAAAATATAGTTTATGAAGAGTTGCTTTATTTCAAACACGGAACAAGAGTTTGCAAACAGGACTTACAGCTTCATGCACTTATCCGAAATACCAGATATTTTAAAATCAATTCATTAAGAAGTCATGGTTTTTTTCAGTGGGCCTAAAAAATTAAGATTGTTCTGGACTCAAGTATCTGCAACGGCAGAGTGTGGGTCCGTGATGAATGTGTCTGTACTTTAAATGAGTTTAGATATATAAACTGCGTGTATTACTGGTATCAAATGTACAACGGTTAATCTTTAGTTAAATGGTGGAGATTTATGGACTGGTTCTTAGATCGAGCAGCCCTCTTGACGAAGATCGTTATCAAAACAAACAGCACGAGGCTAGAGAATGACCTTTTTAACGACATGGGGTTATGAGAGAACGGAAGAGAAAAATAAACTGTAGCAGTCAGGTTAGACATGTTTTATCAATAGTTTGACAGATAAAAAACGAAATTTAAAACTTAATAATAAATGATGAAGCTGATGACAACAAAATGTTGGAACTAATTAGGTAACAGTAAACAATGAAACAAACAAACGTAATTTGTATTTATTTATTTATTTATTTATTTATTTATTATTATTATTATTATTATTATGTTGTTGTTGTTGTTGTTGTATTTTTTGAAGAAAATATTTATGGAATTAATATAATTATGCATAATCTACAAGGAATGGTGTATACTAGTTTATGTTTGCATTTTTATTTTGTGCACTAGTCTTTCTAACTAATTATTTCACTTAAATAACATCTTCGAAGAAATTAATAAATATTTATTTTGCTACAGCCATAATATATAAACAAATATTTTTCAGTAAATAATTACCTTAGAAAAGAAAGTATTCATTTAAAATTTTAACAAATCAATAAGGAAAAAACAAAGTGCTATAAACATCACCATAAACAGAAAATATTATCACTTAGAAAAAATGAAATGTAAGTGAAAATAATTTTATATTCAAATAATCTCTATTTACATTTCAAATAAGCAAACAATTACAACAGTAACAACAACAACAACAATAAGAACAATAACACTAATAATAAATAATAACAAACAATGGAACAAACAACTAAAGTATCTCTCACGAACAGTTTGTTACAACAAGTATGAAAAGATTATCACAAACAAATATATAAAATAAAATTAAAAAAACCCCAAACAACTGTCTACTAACAAAAATCTGCCTATGACAAACATGCATAACATATGGTCTCACATAAACAAACATAAAATATGTCGCAAACTTAAGAGATAGTGTTCCATAAAAATTATAAATGAAGGTCTTGCATAAGAAAAAAAAAAAAAAAAAACGAGAGAAAGAAATATGGTTTTACGTAAATAGAAATACGGTCTTGCATGAACAAACAACATGGTCTCCCATAAACATCAGTGTTTTCATATTATCACAAACTAATTTAAAATATGGCCTACCATAAACAAAAAAAAGCGAGGTCTCACATGAACAAACATAAAATATAGTCTTGCATGAACTAATATGAAATATGGTGTTACATAAACAAACATAAAAGATGATCTATCATTAAAAGAGAAGATGGTATATTTCGAAGAATCAAAGATAACAGTCTGTAAAAAACGTTTCTAAAGAAAATGAACTTTATCAAGTTGTGAGGAATATGGACCAGTTTCAGAATTAGAGAACATTCTTAATCGTGTTGACTGGAGTGAGAAATATTTGATCTGACAGGCATAAACCAAGCCACCTTAACCAGTACAGTGTACGCTCTCTTTTGTTATACTTAATCCCCTGACATGGGGTGAAAATATAAGCAATGTTACTAGAATTAACAATGTTTGTTAATATTGCCGTATAACCAGACACACACACACATACCCATGTGTAGAAAATATTGTGTGAAATAATGTATCGCATGTGCACAGACGTCTGAACAAAGTTATTTAAAAAAATATTATTTGCTAACGGTAATGGTTGGAAGTATGTTAATTATTTTATTTTTCCTTTTACGAATTTCTCTATGAGATTAAAATTGATTGTTTATAAGGCTATTCCATGATCTCTCTCTCTCTCTCTCTCTCTCTCTCTCTCTCTCTCTCTCTCTCTCTCTCTCTCTCACAAATACACACTCGCACGCACGCACACGCACGCATACACACATAGATATAAACACGGAGACACATTCATATGTACATAAGTATATATATGTGTGTTACTACATACTTACCACCAAACACATACAGACATTTTTCATACCACATTGGATGCCTGGATAAATTTTCTTTTCTCCGAAATTATTTTTCATTCATTCATACTTTATTTCATCATACATACGTTATTTCTCATTCTGACTGGTACATTACATATAACATCTGTATATGTCAGTTTTCAACAGCCGTCTTGCTGTAATCTTTACATAAGCTCTAAATGTAATTAACATGGTAACGGCGGCCAGGCTTATGATCCAGAAAATCTCAACTTTGTTCCATGAAATCCACATCGAAATCCGCCTTTACCGTTATTTATTTAATCTCTGCAGCATAAACCTCATCCGAGACCAAAATCTCTGCAGAGATTGTATCATTCACAACAAATTTACCTCTACAATATTAACAGAATAAAAATTGGCTTTTAAATAGGATTTCTTCTAATAATGCAAGGAAATGTAAAGTTGTCTTTATAAAATGTACTGTTATTATCTGAAAACCATTAATCACGTAACATTTATAAAATGTATGACTCAGAATAATTATAATCACTTAGTGGTTTTGAGTATATGATATATGACTTATCAGTTGTTTTGATTTTCTCTGCTAAGACTCGTATCCAGAGATAAGAGGGTGTCGGGGTGCACTTATACCGTGTGGACCGTGAAGTCCATTGTTTGAAAATAAAAGATTTATCTGTATTCACGCGTAGGTAGCCTTATTTAATAGTGTCGCAACTCAGTAAGTATTTAGTTTACAGGTTTACCCGACATAGAAATTCTTAAACAAATATTTAAATAAATATAAAAGAATTTACGAGCTGTTAATACCTGACAGTTTGCGTCTACATTCAGGAACGATTTTGGAAAAGATATATAAATATGTCACTTCATTTTGAAATGACAATACTAAAAACAGTAATAATGAAGTAATAAAATAGTGGTAATAATAATAATAATAATAATAATAACAAAAAAGTAGTAACAGAGTGTTGTAAGAATAATAATAATAATAATTAAATCGAAGCAATAACAAATTCTCAGACCTGCCACCACCACATCAATTCTGAATGAAACATATTAGCACATATTTCTGCAACAAATTTACGTCTCTAACAGAAGTTTGAACAGAAGAGATGGCATTTATGAACCACCAGAACAAAATGAACCAATGCTGTAGTTACATATATAATACATATTGCAGGGTTACAAATAGACACACAGGCACAGGCACACCCACACAGAGGCAGGTATGCTAGCAAAACAGTCTGACAGAGAGATACACCAAAGATAAGGGGAGAGAGAGAGAGAGAGAGAGAGAGAGAGAGAGAGAGAGAGAGAGAGAGAGAGAGAGAGAGAGAGAGAGAGAGAGAGAGAGAGAGAGAGAGAGAGAGAATTATTTCTACTTAGCAACCGGTGTGGTAAAACAGGGAAACTCACCAAAACGTCAAGGGGAACAAATGTTGTAGTCGTAGTACCAGCACCTGAGTTTTCTGGCAACGAACTCATTGTTATTTAACTTAATGTTATTTCTCCATAGATTACTAATCCAAACATTTTCAACAAATATGCACTCTAAGAATGTATTCCTATTTGTTTTATTCCAAATACAAGTTAACCGCTGTTATTGCGTTATTTATTCTTTCTTAATGGTCGTCTCTCTCATTTCTCTCCAAGATGATCTAACGTCACAAATAGAAACACACATGCCGTTGCTTGCCCATGCTCGAAATCCGAAACGTCGTAAAGGGGGAGGTGCTGGTGGTGACCAAGTGAATGAATGGGCAATGAATCACAGACGAAAAGCTGATCGAGTGTGACAGTTAATGCATAGCGACCCCCAGCAAGAACCCATAGTTCCCACTCTGTTTATTTACTGTATGATAAAACAAATGTATAGTACAGAAAGACGTCGTAAGAGGTAAAAACAGAACGTCTAAAAGGGACAAACGTATAGTATGGTGTTTGCATTGTTGTTAGCCTCTAATCAATAGCCGTATCATTATTCAAACTGTTGTGTCATGTTTTGATTTAGGTGCGTTATGCGATACGAGCCGCCTTTTTGAAACAAAGAGTTACTGAATAACAGATAAATTAAAAAGAAAAATGTCATGTAAAAAAATGTAACACGAGTTGAATAAAAGTGACTGCGAGCAAAGTAATGATAATACTTAACAGGAACTTGGTTATGCTAAGTATAACACCTTTTACTATAATAGACTATCCCTTTTCTCAGTACTGTTCCACAACTTTTACATGATAAAAATATTTTAATACAACTAAATATTATTATTATTATTATTATTCTTGTTGTTGTTTTTGTCATAATTATTATTACTTGCTGTTGTAGTTCACAATAATGTGTAATTCCTAATTATAATAGCTAATTACGGTCTAATCTGTCTGCATTTTGCTCATTTGTACAACAGTTAAACTAACTGTGTACTTTTTTCATATTAGCAGTTTTAATCACATCATCCTCAGTCTGAAGAGGTTGCCGCATATAGTGCGACAGTTCATGTTTTGTAACTGTTGCTCATAATTAATGTGGCAATTTCCACGATAGTTAAGCTAGCAGATGTTTTTTTTATTATTAGTTGATTATAGCGCTGAAAGGAATTTAGCTGTCTTATCTGTAACGACTGAAAGGTGCAGATCCGTGTTTGGTTTGCTCATTTCAAAGCCATACTAGAATTTTGAGTTTTAGCTGGGTATATAGTAAAGCTACATTTATGTGCGAGCGTGAATCTATGTATATGTGTTTCGGTAAACCATACTGTTTACTACAAAACACAGACTAAAAGTTAACAAGTTTTCAGAATTAATTAATATTATCATTAACAACAAACAATCGACTATTCCTTTGAAACGATTTATTATGAAGTTTAAATAACAAATTAATCTGTACTCTGGTCAGAACTGTACATAATGGGCCAGTTCTGATTTCCTTGGAACCAGCTGTCTGTCAACCACACGCACACACCACGTCGCCCACGAGGTACGCAACGCATCAGAGGCCCACAGCTCTTGTTCTGAAATAAACAAAAAGATTTTTATATTTCAAGGTTTTTTTTTTACGAAAACCAGTGAAAACTGTTTAACAGGTTAAATAAACATTATGAAAAATGTTATTTTATATATTTGTTTTATTTTCAGAAAAACAATCCATGAAAAATTATGTTTAATTATTACTCAAAAATAAATTTTGAACATTGTTTACAGTGTAGTAGTGGGGGGAGGGGTTCTTTCCTGAAGAAGAAAAATAAAAATTAAATACTAAAAATATTTTTTCACACAGAATTACTAACCCAACATGGATTATAACAACGCTGTCCATAACGACCTAGCCAGAATCGTCCTCGACCTCGTCCTCTTCGTCCACCTCGTCCTCCCAAAAAACCACCTTGTCCAAAGCCACCTTGTCCAAAAGCACCTTGTCGAAAACCACCTTGTCCGAGGCTGCCTTGTTCGAAACCACCTTGTCCAAAGCCGCCTGACCAAAAGCCGTTCTGTCCGAAACCACCAGACCTAAGACCTCCGTCCATGTAACAATCATTCCAGTAGTCACGTCTACCACGATTGCCCCTCCGACGGCCTCCCATTCTACGACCTCCTCTCCTCCGGAGACCACCTTGTCCGAGAATACCACGGCTACCACCACGCCGACTCATTGCTGTAGTTTTACCTCGACCTTGAGCTAAGAATATAAAGTTTATTTTGCTTAACTAAAATTAAAATACTGTAATAATTTTCTGTACACTTTTCACTGATGTCAAATATATGTTAGTTCTGCTGGAGACTTCATTTTAACTATATACATGTAGTTAGAATACACTGATTAAATTCCAATCATTGACTACGTGTTATCATATTCTCAAAATGAAACCCGCTACATTTTAAAAACAATACGAACACATCAATTAATTTTCGACTGGTTACGAAATGTTTGTGAATTCAGAATCTTCAAAGGAAAGGGATACGTTTATCGATTAGAAAAAGAGAATTTGTTATGTTGACTTTGCCTACGATTAAATATTAAATCTACATTGCCAACGTGAGCGCATCACTTAGAACAAGTATTATTATTATTATTATTATTTAAAGCGTTCAAATGATGATGTAAGTATTTACATTTAATTATCTAGAAACAAAATTAAACATTTTCACAAATTCGTAAAAACATACCGGCCCTGCCGTAGTCCATAAAATACAAATTCTTCATCGCAGAAAATAAAGCAGTATTTCACGGCATCGTCACAATTATATGAAAAAGACTTTGTAACTACATATTTCGTTTGCAAGAAAATAGGATACATAGCTTTATATTTCTTACTTACCTTGAACATTGGTGTCTAACAGAACCACACATACAGCAAGAAAAAGAAGAAAAACTACTTTCATGTTTGTAATAATCCTGCAAACAGATAGAATTTTCATATTTGTAACAAACACATTGTAGATGTATGTACGAACTGTGCATGTACAAATCAGAGATGTTCAATACATATAAAAGCAGACTTTACATTGCATTTAATAGGACTCTTGAACTCTGTAAACGACAAGAAAATGAATGTGTGTGTGTGTGTGTGTGTTTTGGAATGAGCATTCTGTTGTTAAATGTATATCTGATTAGGATCAACTGTTAGTAAGTATTCGGAACGCACTGACACAAAAGTCCAATCAAGACCTCAGAGACGCCGCTGCTGAGGCAACATCTCGTCTGTGTATTAAATTATAAGTATTAGAAAAAGACATTTACTTATTTACCTTCTAAAACATTTAAATTTATCCATGTCAGATGAATTATCATTTGCCTACTAGGAATTTGTCTGAATGTATGAGCTCGCTCTATACTATATGTTTAATACAATCCGGATTTATCATAGAAAGTAAAACATAAAAAGGGTATTAAACTGAGACCAAATAACATCGTTTTCAAAAAGTTGAAAAGAAACAAACAAATAAAATAAAATAAAATAAAAATCCAATAATATTAAATTGTGTTGTACTGGGAAATCAATAAATATTAACTTATTTTTATCTATGTGGAAAATTCTGTAATCTAATCATTTTAGAAATAAATTGACGATATACATGTATTTAAATATATTTCCACTGATATAGATATTCATATTTTTGACAATTCAAACCACACTACTGTAGGAAAAATTTCGTTCGCACCTTAACACATAATTTCATTTCTGTTAGTGTTTATCCACATACGCGAATAACCCACGCAGTTGAATCCTAACCTAGTCTTTGGAGAATTGTATATAGTTTACCACAACATCGCACCATTTTTGCGTGTAATCACACACACACGCGCACGCACGCACGCACGCACACACACACAGAGGAGATTATATGTGTACGTTTGCATGCTTGTAGATGTGTGTTGGAGCGTCTGCGTATGAATGGCTATATCCCTTTCAACAAGTATATGTGTATATTAATATATAATTAAACTAAAAAGTCGCATTTACGTTGAGCAGCAATGAAATACTAGTTAAACGAAACAGTGACCTGAGGTCTAGACTTTTAATAGTTGTACCGTTATTATTTTGACGTGTACAATAAATCATCGACAACAAATTTTCTGCGCGATCTTAAGTTTCATGATTCGATGACGTAATGCTATAATTAAAGTAAAAACTATTGCTTCTGTATCAACGTATATGTATTAAAATGTATGTATTTTACGTGTGTATGTACGTATGTGATTGTCTGTCTGAATGTCTGACTGTCTGCCTGTCTCACTGTCTGTCTGTCTGTATGTATGTATCTGTTTTATCTATCTATATCTATATCTATCTACCTATCTATCTATCTATCAATCTATCTCTCTCTATATATATATGTATGTATAATGTGTGTGTGTGTGTGTGTGTGTGTGTGTGTGTGTGTGTGTGTGATCTCACTTACCTGTTTCACCAGATACACACACAGCCAAAAAGACTCCTTTGACAAATATGTTTTGATGTCTACCTTATATAGTACGTCTTGACAATTTAGATGCAATTTGCAAAGTGTCAGCTTACAGAAACGGTTGTCTGTATCTCCTGACAGGTCACAGGTCATATCTGGTGTCCAGTATATCAGAAGTAGACGGAATATTCGTGTAAGTAAGAAATAAAAAATACAATAGTTCGTGTCATTTTAATTGGTTTTACATTGGAACGTTTAAAGAAATTTAGTGCCCAGAAGTCTGTGTTAATTTTGAATGCGTTTTGATGATGCCGAAATGGATAACGATAGTAACGAAAGCGTTTATAATGGTCTTGAAAATAATAATAGTAGTAGTAATAGTAGTGACCAAAATAATGATGATGATACTATTTTATTTTTTAATTAACAATTTAAACCTAGAACCTAATGCATAATTTTTAATTTCTCTGAGAGAGAGAGAGAGAGAGAGAGAGAGAGAGAGAGAGAGAGAGAGAGAGAGAGAGAGAGAGAGAGAGAGAGAGAGAGAGCTGTTGTTCTTAAAAACAAAATTAAATAAATAAATAGTGACAAAGAAGATAATAGTAAAACAATAAAAATATGAAATAACCTATATAAAACAGAACTGACACTATCAGTAAATTCGTTAGTTATTCTGACAGATGATGAGACTGACTGAGGTCGTATGAAGATTTTTCTACGAGAAATGACACGTTTAACATGCTGAACCTGGTTTGGACACTGAAACATTGTCATTTTTATGTACAATATACGACTCACGTCAAAGAAAACATGATTAAATTGTCACCGTATCATGTTAATCTCTGTACACGATTTTTTCTTCTTATTTTCCTATGTTTTGTTAAATGTGATGATACGTTTTAAATTCAAAGATAAGTAGAAACGAAAACGGCATGGGACTGAACTGTGTTGAGGCATATAAATCTTCCGCTCCTAATTAAAATCGGGTAACCATTTCGTAGACTTAGTTTCAAACTTTATTCTATTTGTGAAAAGATAAATGGTGTTTCTAAGACAGTAGCATGCAGGTTTTAGTGTTTAAGTCCAGGTAACATATTTCAGCAATTACTGAATTGTGATCACCATTGTTGATGTTGTTATTGCTCTTGTTGTTGTTGTTATTATTACTATGGTTGGGGAATATTTAATACACATGAATATGCACTGGCGAATAAGCCATAAGAAAGAAAAGATGATGAGATGCTACTACTAATACCACCATTACTACTGATATTAACGATGACAAGACAATAAAACATATTTCAAATCATTCAAGACTAACTTTGTTTACAGCTGATGACATTATTATCATTATTACTTCATTAATATTACTGTTATTGTTTTTGTAACAATAATAATTATTACTATTAGTTGCGTTTTATCCTTCTTATTCTAAAGGGCTTTTCGTGAATGTATGTACTGAAAATCCGGCACAGTAATAATAAAAAGAAGACATAGACCGTTGAATACATATATTCATACAAATACAATACAGGTAATATAAAATACATAAAAATAAATTAATAGTCTAATTTTACCCCACCTGTCCCGTATATTATTAAGTAATGTTCTTATTATAATTTCTATTGCTTTTTATTGCTAATGGAGAAGCTTAATTAAAAGAAATAATTTGTTTGCTCAAATGCATTATAAAAACATGCAGCCAACTTTCATACTAGATTTTGATTTCTGCTGTTTAACAATTCTCTATATTTTAGCAAATACTGGCATTAATTACATAATATTTCGAAATATAACGTTCTTACGGTCATATAATATAGAAAATCCATTCATGAACAAAGTGAAATTAATCAGCGATTACAAGTATGACATCTACGATTGTCCAACAAAATTGGGTTGGCTTTCTCCAACCTTGCAGTTTATATGGTTAACCGGTGTGCTGACATGCGCAATCTCGATAATTCTCTTCTGTATGTTTCCACCTAAAAGCAGTCTAAATAAATTACATAAAAAAAAAACAATTGTGATAAATGTCTGTATAGCAATGCTCTCGAAGAGTCATTTAATCCCAGTAGACGTCTGTCTGTTAACTGTTGTTGGAGTACGGCAAAAAAATCCTTCTCACTTTGATTCAGCCAAGCGTCTGAAAATCTAGTATTATTTAACTGATTGCTTGCCTGGACAGCCCAATTACTCATTTACTGTTACTGGGATACAAAAAACTATTCTATCAGCAGCAGCTATGATGTTGCAACATATTTTTAAAATAATAAATTTCATTTCATTACTATTTGTAGGTACCAACGAAAATTTAACAATTCTGCATTGTCTGTGAATAATTACAGGAAATCTACCCACTTCACCGTACACAAAATCATTTATTTATACCTTCTTTACTCTTAACACATTATTACAAAATTTTAAATGCGAAATGTTCTTGTGCAGACCTTTTATGAAACCACACCCTTCACTTTCGTAATGTAAACTATTTGATATTGATTTATCACAAATATTCAGGAAAAGAGAAACAATTACATGTATAGTAAATATTTATGCATAAAAAAAAGCTCCCTTTTTGTGCATGTCCTATTACAGTATCCCCCACTTCCTAAAAGCTCCGCCTTTTGTGAAAACTACAGCAAGTGACAGGATATGTGTAATGTATCCACAACATGATTATCTTTAATTAAATAGTAAATCTTTTAACAGTCTTCAAATGTTACGAAATATATCGATTTAATTTGTTTTCTTTTCTATATTTACACACAATCTCCAAGTCATACTGGAGTGACAGCGGACAATCAAACTGGTTTGAATATCTCTTTCACTGTGAGTGAAAAAAAAACTATGTCCTCTGCGAATAACAGCACAAATAATGTTCAACATTCAAAGATACCACCAGCTCCACTTTTCATAATTTATTCATCTAAGTAATTAATATATATTGAAAATAAAATGTCGAAATGCATTTCACATTCATCACACAAAGGATGCTCGAAAAAGATTATGACCTAACAAATTATTTCGTACAATTTTATGCAGAACACGTAATGTTTAGCTTTCCATCTCAAATACCCTTTGTATTAGTTTGTACTGACTATAAAATGAAATGAAAAAAGTATAAAATAGCTTCCGTTTTTAAATATGATGATCACCAGAACCTATACCTCAGCGAAAACCTGATTATCCTACAGTATATACATGGTAATCATCCTCACGTTTTTATTTGATTGATCAAGACTTTTGTAAATAACGTTTCAAAATTGTAAGAACGGTAATGTTTCGGTGTTATTTATATCATTAACAATAATAACAACAACAACAACAACAACAACAACAACAACAACAACAACAACAATAATAATAATAATAACGTTTTATTCTTCAAATCACTCTGTCGGCCTTCTATACGGATACATCGGATTGATTCTATAATTTCTTTTGTTACGTTCGCTGACATGTCCCTGGAGTCATAAGGTCAGAATTTGATATCTTTTTAAACGCAGTAAATACAGCTCATAAATAACTATTAAAACAGCAGTGTATGCTGAATTATTGGTTAACTGGGTATAAACTTAACATACGCGTGTACGTGTTTACGTGAAAATGTGTTTGTTTATGTGAAATTGTTTACAAACTAACAGGTAACAAGTTTTCAAAATTAAATTATGTTATCATTAACAACAAACAATCGACTATTCCTTTGAAACGATTTATTATGAAGTTTAAATAACAAATTAATCTGTACTCTGGTCAGAACTGTACATAATGGGCCAGTTCTGATTTCCTTGGAACCAGCTGTCTGTCAACCACACGCACACACCACGTCGCCCACGAGGTACGCAACGCATCAGAGGCCCACAGCTCTTGTTCTGAAATAAACAAAAAGATTTTTATATTTCAAGGTTTTTTTTTACGAAAACCAGTGAAAACTGTTTAACAGGTTAAATAAACATTATGAAAAATGTTATTTTATATATTTGTTTTATTTTCAGAAAAACAATCCATGAAAAATTATGTTTAATTATTACTCAAAAATAAATTTTGAACATTGTTTACAGTGTAGTAGTGGGGGGAGGGGTTCTTTCCTGAAGAAGAAAAATAAAAATTAAATACTAAAAATATTTTTTCACACAGAATTACTAACCCAACATGGATTATAACAACGCTGTCCATAACGACCTAGCCAGAATCGTCCTCGACCTCGTCCTCTTCGTCCACCTCGTCCTCCCAAAAAACCACCTTGTCCAAAGCCACCTTGTCCAAAAGCACCTTGTCGAAAACCACCTTGTCCGAGGCTGCCTTGTTCGAAACCACCTTGTCCAAAGCCGCCTGACCAAAAGCCGTTCTGTCCGAAACCACCAGACCTAAGACCTCCGTCCATGTAACAATCATTCCAGTAGTCACGTCTACCACGATTGCCCCTCCGACGGCCTCCCATTCTACGACCTCCTCTCCTCCGGAGACCACCTTGTCCGAGAATACCACGGCTACCACCACGCCGACTCATTGCTGTAGTTTTACCTCGACCTTGAGCTAAGAATATAAAGTTTATTTTGCTTAACTAAAATTAAAATACTGTAATAATTTTCTGTACACTTTTCACTGATGTCAAATATATGTTAGTTCTGCTGGAGACTTCATTTTAACTATATACATGTAGTTAGAATACACTGATTAAATTCCAATCATTGACTACGTGTTATCATATTCTCAAAATGAAACCCGCTACATTTTAAAACAATACGAACACATCAATTAATTTTCGACTGGTTACGAAATGTTTGTGAATTCAGAATCTTCAAAGGAAAGGGATACGTTTATCGATTAGAAAAAGAGAATTTGTTATGTTGACTTTGCCTACGATTAAATATTAAATCTACATTGCCAACGTGAGCGCATCACTTAGAACAAGTATTATTATTATTATTATTATTTAAAGCGTTCAAATGATGATGTAAGTATTTACATTTAATTATCTAGAAACAAAATTAAACATTTTCACAAATTCGTAAAAACATACCGGCCCTGCCGTAGTCCATAAAATACAAATTCTTCATCGCAGAAAATAAAGCAGTATTTCACGGCATCGTCACAATTATATGAAAAAGACTTTGTAACTACATATTTCGTTTGCAAGAAAATAGGATACATAGCTTTATATTTCTTACTTACCTTGAACATTGGTGTCTAACAGAACCACACATACAGCAAGAAAAAGAAGAAAAACTACTTTCATGTTTGTAATAATCCTGCAAACAGATAGAATTTTCATATTTGTAACAAACACATTGTAGATGTATGTACGAACTGTGCATGTACAAATCAGAGATGTTCAATACATATAAAAGCAGACTTTACATTGCATTTAATAGGACTCTTGAACTCTGTAAACGACAAGAAAATGAATGTGTGTGTGTGTGTTTTGGAATGAGCATTCTGTTGTTAAATGTATATCTGATTAGGATCAACTGTTAGTAAGTATTCGGAACGCACTGACACAAAAGTCCAATCAAGACCTCAGAGACGCCGCTGCTGAGGCAACATCTCGTCTGTGTATTAAATTATAAGTATTAGAAAAAGACATTTACTTATTTACCTTCTAAAACATTTAAATTTATCCATGTCAGATGAATTATCATTTGCCTACTAGGAATTTGTCTGAATGTATGAGCTCGCTCTATACTATATGTTTAATACAATCCGGATTTATCATAGAAAGTAAAACATAAAAAGGGTATTAAACTGAGACCAAATAACATCGTTTTCAAAAAGTTGAAAAGAAACAAACAAATAAAATAAAATAAAATAAAAATCCAATAATATTAAATTGTGTTGTACTGGGAAATCAATAAATATTAACTTATTTTTATCTATGTGGAAAATTCTGTAATCTAATCATTTTAGAAATAAATTGACGATATACATGTATTTAAATATATTTCCACTGATATAGATATTCATATTTTTGACAATTCAAACCACACTACTGTAGGAAAAATTTCGTTCGCACCTTAACACATAATTTCATTTCTGTTAGTGTTTATCCACATACGCGAATAACCCACGCAGTTGAATCCTAACCTAGTCTTTGGAGAATTGTATATAGTTTACCACAACATCGCACCATTTTTGCGTGTAATCACACACACACGCGCACGCACGCACGCACGCACACACACCTACACACACACACAGAGGAGATTATATGTGTACGTTTGCATGCTTGTAGATGTGTGTTGGAGCGTCTGCGTATGAATGGCTATATCCCTTTCAACAAGTATATGTGTATATTAATATATAATTAAACTAAAAAGTCGCATTTACGTTGAGCAGCAATGAAATACTAGTTAAACGAAACAGTGACCTGAGGTCTAGACTTTTAATAGTTGTACCGTTATTATTTTGACGTGTACAATAAATCATCGACAACAAATTTTCTGCGCGATCTTAAGTTTCATGATTCGATGACGTAATGCTATAATTAAAGTAAAAACTATTGCTTCTGTATCAACGTATATGTATTAAAATGTATGTATTTTACGTGTGTATGTACGTATGTGATTGTCTGTCTGAATGTCTGACTGTCTGCCTGTCTCACTGTCTGTCTGTCTGTATGTATGTATCTGTTTATCTATCTATATCTATATCTATCTACCTATCTATCTATCTATCAATCTATCTCTCTCTATATATATATGTATGTATAATGTGTGTGTGTGTGTGTGTGTGTGTGTGTGTGTGTGTGTGATCTCACTTACCTGTTTCACCAGATACACACACAGCCAAAAAGACTCCTTTGACAAATATGTTTTGATGTCTACCTTATATAGTACGTCTTGACAATTTAGATGCAATTTGCAAAGTGTCAGCTTACAGAAACGGTTGTCTGTATCTCCTGACAGGTCACAGGTCATATCTGGTGTCCAGTATATCAGAAGTAGACGGAATATTCGTGTAAGTAAGAAATAAAAAATACAATAGTTCGTGTCATTTTAATTGGTTTTACATTGGAACGTTTAAAGAAATTTAGTGCCCAGAAGTCTGTGTTAATTTTGAATGCGTTTTGATGATGCCGAAATGGATAACGATAGTAACGAAAGCGTTTATAATGGTCTTGAAAATAATAATAGTAGTAGTAATAGTAGTGACCAAAATAATGATGATGATACTATTTTATTTTTTAATTAACAATTTAAACCTAGAACCTAATGCATAATTTTTTAATTTCTCTGAGAGAGAGAGAGAGAGAGAGAGAGAGAGAGAGAGAGAGAGAGAGAGAGAGAGAGAGAGAGAGAGAGAGAGAGAGAGAGAGAGAGTTGTTCTTAAAAACAAAATTAAATAAATAAATAGTGACAAAGAAGATAATAGTAAAACAATAAAAATATGAAATAACCTATATAAAACAGAACTGACACTATCAGTAAATTCGTTAGTTATTCTGACAGATGATGAGACTGACTGAGGTCGTATGAAGATTTTTCTACGAGAAATGACACGTTTAACATGCTGAACCTGGTTTGGACACTGAAACATTGTCATTTTTATGTACAATATACGACTCACGTCAAAGAAAACATGATTAAATTGTCACCGTATCATGTTAATCTCTGTACACGATTTTTTCTTCTTATTTTCCTATGTTTTGTTAAATGTGATGATACGTTTTAAATTCAAAGATAAGTAGAAACGAAAACGGCATGGGACTGAACTGTGTTGAGGCATATAAATCTTCCGCTCCTAATTAAAATCGGGTAACCATTTCGTAGACTTAGTTTCAAACTTTATTCTATTTGTGAAAAGATAAATGGTGTTTCTAAGACAGTAGCATGCAGGTTTTAGTGTTTAAGTCCAGGTAACATATTTCAGCAATTACTGAATTGTGATCACCATTGTTGATGTTGTTATTGCTCTTGTTGTTGTTGTTATTATTACTATGGTTGGGGAATATTTAATACACATGAATATGCACTGGCGAATAAGCCATAAGAAAGAAAAGATGATGAGATGCTACTACTAATACCACCATTACTACTGATATTAACGATGACAAGACAATAAAACATATTTCAAATCATTCAAGACTAACTTTGTTTACAGCTGATGACATTATTATCATTATTACTTCATTAATATTACTGTTATTGTTTTTGTAACAATAATAATTATTACTATTAGTTGCGTTTTATCCTTCTTATTCTAAAGGGCTTTTCGTGAATGTATGTACTGAAAATCCGGCACAGTAATAATAAAAAGAAGACATAGACCGTTGAATACATATATTCATACAAATACAATACAGGTAATATAAAATACATAAAAATAAATTAATAGTCTAATTTTACCCCACCTGTCCCGTATATTATTAAGTAATGTTCTTATTATAATTTCTATTGCTTTTTATTGCTAATGGAGAAGCTTAATTAAAAGAAATAATTTGTTTGCTCAAATGCATTATAAAAACATGCAGCCAACTTTCATACTAGATTTTGATTTCTGCTGTTTAACAATTCTCTATATTTTAGCAAATACTGGCATTAATTACATAATATTTCGAAATATAACGTTCTTACGGTCATATAATATAGAAAATCCATTCATGAACAAAGTGAAATTAATCAGCGATTACAAGTATGACATCTACGATTGTCCAACAAAATTGGGTTGGCTTTCTCCAACCTTGCAGTTTATATGGTTAACCGGTGTGCTGACATGCGCAATCTCGATAATTCTCTTCTGTATGTTTCCACCTAAAAGCAGTCTAAATAAATTACATAAAAAAAAAAACAATTGTGATAAATGTCTGTATAGCAATGCTCTCGAAGAGTCATTTAATCCCAGTAGACGTCTGTCTGTTAACTGTTGTTGGAGTACGGCAAAAAAATCCTTCTCACTTTGATTCAGCCAAGCGTCTGAAAATCTAGTATTATTTAACTGATTGCTTGCCTGGACAGCCCAATTACTCATTTACTGTTACTGGGATACAAAAAAACTATTCTATCAGCAGCTATGATGTTGCAACATATTTTTAAAATAATAAATTTCATTTCATTACTATTTGTAGGTACCAACGAAAATTTAACAATTCTGCATTGTCTGTGAATAATTACAGGAAATCTACCCACTTCACCGTACACAAAATCATTTATTTATACCTTCTTTACTCTTAACACATTATTACAAAATTTTAAATGCGAAATGTTCTTGTGCAGACCTTTTATGAAACCACACCCTTCACTTTCGTAATGTAAACTATTTGATATTGATTTATCACAAATATTCAGGAAAAGAGAAACAATTACATGTATAGTAAATATTTATGCATAAAAAAAGCTCCCTTTTTGTGCATGTCCTATTACAGTATCCCCCACTTCCTAAAAGCTCCGCCTTTTGTGAAAACTACAGCAAGTGACAGGATATGTGTAATGTATCCACAACATGATTATCTTTAATTAAATAGTAAATCTTTTAACAGTCTTCAAATGTTACGAAATATATCGATTTAATTTGTTTTCTTTTCTATATTTACACACAATCTCCAAGTCATACTGGAGTGACAGCGGACAATCAAACTGGTTTGAATATCTCTTTCACTGTGAGTGAAAAAAAAACTATGTCCTCTGCGAATAACAGCACAAATAATGTTCAACATTCAAAGATACCACCAGCTCCACTTTTCATAATTTATTCATCTAAGTAATTAATATATATTGAAAATAAAATGTCGAAATGCATTTCACATTCATCACACAAAGGATGCTCGAAAAAGATTATGACCTAACAAATTATTTCGTACAATTTTATGCAGAACACGTAATGTTTAGCTTTCCATCTCAAATACCCTTTGTATTAGTTTGTACTGACTATAAAATGAAATGAAAAAAGTATAAAATAGCTTCCGTTTTTAAATATGATGATCACCAGAACCTATACCTCAGCGAAAACCTGATTATCCTACAGTATATACATGGTAATCATCCTCACGTTTTTATTTGATTGATCAAGACTTTTGTAAATAACGTTTCAAAATTGTAAGAACGGTAATGTTTCGGTGTTATTTATATCATTAACAATAATAACAACAACAACAACAACAACAACAACAACAACAACAACAATAATAATAATAATAACGTTTTATTCTTCAAATCACTCTGTCGGCCTTCTATACGGATACATCGGATTGATTCTATAATTTCTTTTGTTACGTTCGCTGACATGTCCCTGGAGTCATAAGGTCAGAATTTGATATCTTTTTAAACGCAGTAAATACAGCTCATAAATAACTATTAAAACAGCAGTGTATGCTGAATTATTGGTTAACTGGGTATAAACTTAACATACGCGTGTACGTGTTTACGTGAAAATGTGTTTGTTTATGTGAAATTGTTTACAAACTAACAGGTAACAAGTTTTCAAAATTAAATTATGTTATCATTAACAACAAACAATCGACTATTCCTTTGAAACGATTTATTATGAAGTTTAAATAACAAATTAATCTGTACTCTGGTCAGAACTGTACATAATGGGCCAGTTCTGATTTCCTTTGAACCAGCTGTCTGTCAACCACACGCACACACCACGTCGCCCACGAGGTACGCAACGCATCAGAGGCCCACAGCTCTTGTTCTGAAATAAACAAAAGATTTTTATATTTCAAGGTTTTTTTTTACGAAAACCAGTGAAAACTGTTTAACAGGTTAAATAAACATTATGAAAAATGTTATTTTATATATTTGTTTTATTTTCAGAAAAACAATCCATGAAAAATTATGTTTAATTATTACTCAAAAATAAATTTTGAACATTGTTTACAGTGTAGTAGTGGGGGGAGGGGTTCTTTCCTGAAGAAGAAAAATAAAAATTAAATACTAAAAATATTTTTTCACACAGAATTACTAACCCAACATGGATTATAACAACGCTGTCCATAACGACCTAGCCAGAATCGTCCTCGACCTCGTCCTCTTCGTCCACCTCGTCCTCCCAAAAAACCACCTTGTCCAAAGCCACCTTGTCCAAAAGCACCTTGTCGAAAACCACCTTGTCCGAGGCTGCCTTGTTCGAAACCACCTTGTCCAAAGCCGCCTGACCAAAAGCCGTTCTGTCCGAAACCACCAGACCTAAGACCTCCGTCCATGTAACAATCATTCCAGTAGTCACGTCTACCACGATTGCCCCTCCGACGGCCTCCCATTCTACGACCTCCTCTCCTCCGGAGACCACCTTGTCCGAGAATACCACGGCTACCACCACGCCGACTCATTGCTGTAGTTTTACCTCGACCTTGAGCTAAGAATATAAAGTTTATTTTGCTTAACTAAAATTAAAATACTGTAATAATTTTCTGTACACTTTTCACTGATGTCAAATATATGTTAGTTCTGCTGGAGACTTCATTTTAACTATATACATGTAGTTAGAATACACTGATTAAATTCCAATCATTGACTACGTGTTATCATATTCTCAAAATGAAACCCGCTACATTTTAAAAACAATACGAACACATCAATTAATTTTCGACTGGTTACGAAATGTTTGTGAATTCAGAATCTTCAAAGGAAAGGGATACGTTTATCGATTAGAAAAAGAGAATTTGTTATGTTGACTTTGCCTACGATTAAATATTAAATCTACATTGCCAACGTGAGCGCATCACTTAGAACAAGTATTATTATTATTATTATTATTTAAAAAGCGTTCAAATGATGATGATGTAAGTATTTACATTTAATTATCTAGAAACAAAATTAAACATTTTCACAAATTCGTAAAAACATACCGGCCCTGCCGTAGTCCATAAAATACAAATTCTTCATCGCAGAAAATAAAGCAGTATTTCACGGCATCGTCACAATTATATGAAAAAGACTTTGTAACTACATATTTCGTTTGCAAGAAAATAGGATACATAGCTTTATATTTTTACTTACTTACCTTGAACATTGGTGTCTAACAGAACCACACATACAGCAAGAAAAAAAGAAAAAAACTACTTTCATGTTTGTAATAATCCTGCAAACAGATAGAATTTTCATATTTGTAACAAACACATTGTAGATGTATGTACGAACTGTGCATGTACAAATCAGAGATGTTCAATACATATAAAAGCAGACTTTACATTGCATTTAATAGGACTCTTGAACTCTGTAAACGACAAGAAAATGAATGTGTGTGTGTGTGTTTTGGAATGAGCATTCTGTTGTTAAATGTATATCTGATTAGGATCAACTGTTAGTAAGTATTCGGAACGCACTGACACAGAAGTCCAATCAAGACCTCAGAGACGCCGCTGCTGAGGCAACATCTCGTCTGTGTATTAAATTATAAGTATTAGAAAAAGACATTTACTTATTTACCTTCTAAAACATTTAAATTTATCCATGTCAGATGAATTATCATTTGCCTACTAGGAATTTGTCTGAATGTATGAGCTCGCTCTATACTATATGTTTAATACAATCCGGATTTATCATAGAAAGTAAAACATAAAAAGGGTATTAAACTGAGACCAAATAACATCGTTTTCAAAAA
Source organism: Chrysomallon squamiferum (assembly GCA_012295275.1). Lineage (NCBI taxonomy): Eukaryota > Metazoa > Mollusca > Gastropoda > Neomphalida > Peltospiridae > Chrysomallon > Chrysomallon squamiferum. Next base: position 33,616,266 of record CM022665.1, on the reverse strand, counting down.
GTTGAAAAGAAACAAACAAATAAAATAAAATAAAATAAAATAAAAATCCAATAATATTAAATTGTGTTGTACTGGGAAATCAATAAATATTAACTTATTTTTATCTATGTGGAAAATTCTGTAATCTAATCATTTTAGAAATAAATTGACGATATACATGTATTTAAATATATTTCCACTGATATAGATATTCATATTTTTGACAATTCAAACCACACTACTGTAGGAAAAATTTCGTTCGCACCTTAACACATAATTTCATTTCTGTTAGTGTTTATCCACATACGCGAATAACCCACGCAGTTGAATCCTAACCTAGTCTTTGGAGAATTGTATATAGTTTACCACAACATCGCACCATTTTTGCGTGTAATCACACACACACGCGCACGCACGCACGCACGCACACACACCTACACACACACACAGAGGAGATTATATGTGTACGTTTGCATGCTTGTAGATGTGTGTTGGAGCGTCTGCGTATGAATGGCTATATCCCTTTCAACAAGTATATGTGTATATTAATATATAATTAAACTAAAAAGTCGCATTTACGTTGAGCAGCAATGAAATACTAGTTAAACGAAACAGTGACCTGAGGTCTAGACTTTTAATAGTTGTACCGTTATTATTTTGACGTGTACAATAAATCATCGACAACAAATTTTCTGCGCGATCTTAAGTTTCATGATTCGATGACGTAATGCTATAATTAAAGTAAAAACTATTGCTTCTGTATCAACGTATATGTATTAAAATGTATGTATTTTACGTGTGTATGTACGTATGTGATTGTCTGTCTGAATGTCTGACTGTCTGCCTGTCTCATTGTCTGTCTGTCTGTATGTATGTATCTGTTTATCTATCTATATCTATATCTATCTACCTATCTATCTATCTATCAATCTATCTCTCTCTATATATATATGTATGTATAATGTGTGTGTGTGTGTGTGTGTGTGTGTGTGTGTGTGTGTGTGTGTGTGATCTCACTTACCTGTTTCACCAGATACACACACAGCCAAAAAGACTCCTTTGACAAATATGTTTTGATGTCTACCTTATATAGTACGTCTTGACAATTTAGATGCAATTTGCAAAGTGTCAGCTTACAGAAACGGTTGTCTGTATCTCCTGACAGGTCACAGGTCATATCTGGTGTCCAGTATATCAGAAGTAGACGGAATATTCGTGTAAGTAAGAAATAAAAAATACAATAGTTCGTGTCATTTTAATTGGTTTTACATTGGAACGTTTAAAGAAATTTAGTGCCCAGAAGTCTGTGTTAATTTTGAATGCGTTTTGATGATGCCGAAATGGATAACGATAGTAACGAAAGCGTTTATAATGGTCTTGAAAATAATAATAGTAGTAGTAATAGTAGTGACCAAAATAATGATGATGATACTATTTTATTTTTTAATTAACAATTTAAACCTAGAACCTAATGCATAATTTTTTTAATTTCTCTGAGAGAGAGAGAGAGAGAGAGAGAGAGAGAGAGAGAGAGAGAGAGAGAGAGAGAGAGAGCTGTTGTTCTTAAAAACAAAATTAAATAAATAAATAGTGACAAAGAAGATAATAGTAAAACAATAAAAATATGAAATAACCTATATAAAACAGAACTGACACTATCAGTAAATTCGTTAGTTATTCTGACAGATGATGAGACTGACTGAGGTCGTATGAAGATTTTTCTACGAGAAATGACACGTTTAACATGCTGAACCTGGTTTGGACACTGAAACATTGTCATTTTTATGTACAATATACGACTCACGTCAAAGAAAACATGATTAAATTGTCACCGTATCATGTTAATCTCTGTACACGATTTTTTCTTCTTATTTTCCTATGTTTTGTTAAATGTGATGATACGTTTTAAATTCAAAGATAAGTAGAAACGAAAACGGCATGGGACTGAACTGTGTTGAGGCATATAAATCTTCCGCTCCTAATTAAAATCGGGTAACCATTTCGTAGACTTAGTTTCAAACTTTATTCTATTTGTGAAAAGATAAATGGTGTTTCTAAGACAGTAGCATGCAGGTTTTAGTGTTTAAGTCCAGGTAACATATTTCAGCAATTACTGAATTGTGATCACCATTGTTGATGTTGTTATTGCTCTTGTTGTTGTTGTTATTATTACTATGGTTGGGGAATATTTAATACACATGAATATGCACTGGCGAATAAGCCATAAGAAAGAAAAGATGATGAGATGCTACTACTAATACCACCATTACTACTGATATTAACGATGACAAGACAATAAAACATATTTCAAATCATTCAAGACTAACTTTGTTTACAGCTGATGACATTATTATCATTATTACTTCATTAATATTACTGTTATTGTTTTTTTGTAACAATAATAATTATTACTATTAGTTGCGTTTTATCCTTCTTATTCTAAAGGGCTTTTCGTGAATGTATGTACTGAAAATCCGGCACAGTAATAATAAAAAGAAGACATAGACCGTTGAATACATATATTCATACAAATACAATACAGGTAATATAAAATACATAAAAAAATAAATTAATAGTCTAATTTTACCCCACCTGTCCCGTATATTATTAAGTAATGTTCTTATTATAATTTCTATTGCTTTTTATTGCTAATGGAGAAGCTTAATTAAAAGAAATAATTTGTTTGCTCAAATGCATTATAAAAACATGCAGCCAACTTTCATACTAGATTTTGATTTCTGCTGTTTAACAATTCTCTATATTTTAGCAAATACTGGCATTAATTACATAATATTTCGAAATATAACGTTCTTACGGTCATATAATATAGAAAATCCATTCATGAACAAAGTGAAATTAATCAGCGATTACAAGTATGACATCTACGATTGTCCAACAAAATTGGGTTGGCTTTCTCCAACCTTGCAGTTTATATGGTTAACCGTTGTGCTGACATGCTAATCTCGATAATTCTCTTCTGTATGTTTCCACCTAAAAGCAGTCTAAATAAATTACATAAAAAAAAACAATTGTGATAAATGTCTGTATAGCAATGCTCTCGAAGAGTCATTTAATCCCAGTAGACGTCTGTCTGTTAACTGTTGTTGAGTACGGCAAAAAATCCTTCTCACTTTGATTCAGCCAAGCGTCTGAAAATCTAGTATTATTTAACTGATTGCTTGCCTGGACAGCCCAATTACTCATTTACTGTTACTGGGATACAAAAAACTATTCTATCAGCAGCTATGATGTTGCAACATATTTTTAAAATAATAAATTTCATTTCATTACTATTTGTAGGTACCAACGAAAATTTAACAATTCTGCATTGTCTGTGAATAATTACAGGAAATCTACCCACTTCACCGTACACAAAAATCATTTATTTATACCTTCTTTACTCTTAACACATTATTACAAAATTTTAAATGCGAAATGTTCTTGTGCAGACCTTTTATGAAACCACACCCTTCACTTTCGTAATGTAAACTATTTGATATTGATTTATCACAAATATTCAGGAAAAGAGAAACAATTACATGTATAGTAAATATTTATGCATAAAAAAAGCTCCCTTTTTGTGCATGTCCTATTACAGTATCCCCCACTTCCTAAAAGCTCCGCCTTTTGTGAAAACTACAGCAAGTGACAGGATATGTGTAATGTATCCACAACATGATTATCTTTAATTAAATAGTAAATCTTTTAACAGTCTTCAAATGTTACGAAATATATCGATTTAATTTGTTTTCTTTTCTATATTTACACACAATCTCCAAGTCATACTGGAGTGACAGCGGACAATCAAACTGGTTTGAATATCTCTTTCACTGTGAGTGAAAAAAAAACTATGTCCTCTGCGAATAACAGCACAAATAATGTTCAACATTCAAAGATACCACCAGCTCCACTTTTCATAATTTATTCATCTAAGTAATTAATATATATTGAAAATAAAATGTCGAAATGCATTTCACATTCATCACACAAAGGATGCTCGAAAAAGATTATGACCTAACAAATTATTTCGTACAATTTTATGCAGAACACGTAATGTTTAGCTTTCCATCTCAAATACCCTTTGTATTAGTTTGTACTGACTATAAAATGAAATGAAAAAAGTATAAAATAGCTTCCGTTTTTAAATATGATGATCACCAGAACCTATACCTCAGCGAAAACCTGATTATCCTACAGTATATACATGGTAATCATCCTCACGTTTTTATTTGATTGATCAAGACTTTTGTAAATAACGTTTCAAAATTGTAAGAACGGTAATGTTTCGGTGTTATTTATATCATTAACAATAATAACAACAACAACAACAACAACAACAACAACAACAACAACAATAATAATAATAACGTTTTATTCTTCAAATCACTCTGTCGGCCTTCTATACGGATACATCGGATTGATTCTATAATTTCTTTTGTTACGTTCGCTGACATGTCCCTGGAGTCATAAGGTCAGAATTTGATATCTTTTTAAACGCAGTAAATACAGCTCATAAATAATTATTAAAACAGCAGTGTATGCTGAATTATTGGTTAACTGGGTATAAACTTAACATACGCGTGTACGTGTTTACGTGAAAATGTGTTTGTTTATGTGAAATTGTTTACAAACTAACAGGTAACAAGTTTTCAAAATTAAATTATGTTATCATTAACAACAAACAATCGACTATTCCTTTGAAACGATTTATTATGAAGTTTAAATAACAAATTAATCTGTACTCTGGTCAGAACTGTACATAATGGGCCAGTTCTGATTTCCTTGGAACCAGCTGTCTGTCAACCACACGCACACACCACGTCGCCCACAGTGCATAGCGCATCAGAGGCCCACAGCTCTTGTTCTGAAATAAACAAAAAGATTTTTATATTTCAAGGTTTTTTTTTACGAAAACCAGTGAAAACTGTTTAACAGGTTAAATAAACATTATGAAAAATGTTATTTTATATATTTGTTTTATTTTCAGAAAAACAATCCATGAAAAATTATGTTTAATTATTACTCAAAAATAAATTTTGAACATTGTTTACAGTGTAGTAGTGGGGGGAGGGGTTCTTTCCTGAAGAAGAAAAATAAAAATTAAATACTAAAAATATTTTTTCACACAGAATTACTAACCCAACATGGATTATAACAACGCTGTCCATAACGACCTAGCCAGAATCGTCCTCGACCTCGTCCTCCCCAACAACCACCCAGAGGAAGTAAACATTTGTACCATTGAATTTAAAGCATTTGTTAATATCATTACAAGAAATGTCAGTACACACTTCAGAGTTTATTGATATATATTATCATCTAGAGATAAAATATTGTTTTACATAATTCACCAAATTAAACATTTCATTCATCTTCACTACTCCAATTGAAAGAATTTTAATGATAAAAAAACATTTAAGAAACAAAACATATTTAGATATTTGTCATTGAATTTACACAAGTAAACACTGGATTTTAAAATAACCAGTTGTCTCTGAGGCAAAAATATTAGAATTCAGAAAATGAACAATCTGATTACTTTAAAACACTTACAAAAGCAAAGATAAAACAGTTAAATAAAAAGTAAAACAACTGTCATGACACATCAATAGTAAATCTTAGGTATCTAGATATAATACATATCAGCTAACATTGTACACTTCATTTCTACTAACACATGTCATGTTTCATTATTCGCAAAAGTTAAGAATTTGGTATCACATGATCAAATTTCACAATTTTTGTTTAAATCAGCATTACCATTACTGATTAATTTTGATAAAAAAGGAAGATGATAAAAAGAAGAATCATTTCAAATGCAATTTTGAAGCACTACAAGATCAAGCTTTGGGATGGGTTCTCACCAGCTTCAGTAGTTATACTCCAATATTAAAGTTTAATGCATCTGCAGAAATTGTTTATCACTTCAGTTCAGGAGGTAGTGATTATGGATCCAGTAATAGAAAGACAACTGAATAGAAGTTAGATTTTATATGTAAGTACATAAAACATAGCCTTGTAATTTAAATGGTATCTGATTGTATTTTTAATTCTACTGGTAATAAACTTTTTTCACACATCAGTTTTGAATTTCAGATTTTCTATGATATTACAAAATGTCAAAATCTTAAATATATTAGTAGCATAAAGAGAGGCAGGTTCATATCAGTAACTGCTTTTTCAGTTTCAATTTTATTGTTTGCCTAAAATTTCAGATTTTACTATATAATTTTTCTTTTATCAATACAACTGATATTTTTAAGATTCCAGTTTGTTTCTCAAGATTCATTTTGTACATGCTATCATTCACATCTAAGAATACTTTCATTTCATGATAATAGTTGAACACTAAATGAGATTGTGTGTGTGTATATATATTTTCATTATTCTGGTTTCTATTTTGTAAGAAAAAAGTTGTATAAAACAGTTCGTTACCTTGGTGTTTATTATCACTGTTTTATTTGTTGTGAAAATCCAGTTTGCAAACAATACAACTTAATATTTATTTTAATCCAGTCTCAGTGATTAGAAATACAAGATATGTTACAGTTTTAAGAACGTCACAAGCCATGATCTGTAATCTTTTTAAATCACTAAATTATCAATTGCTCTACTACTAACATTATATACATTGCAGAAATCACTTAAGAAATGATTTTTCTAAAAAAAACAATTTTCCTCTTGTTTTTAGTACTTTTAATTTTACTGTATAAATAAATAAAATTAGCAAAATAAAGCTTAACCATAAAAGATAATTTAAAACAACTTACAAAACACATTATGAATGATTATTAGATGAGAGATCCTGAATTAGGTTTCTTTCTGCATTACTATGACACTGGTTATTTTTTGTCTAAAGCACTGTAAAGTGACAATCTTTATATTAATTTAATTTTAAAGTCACTGGAATGTTAAGTGACTACATTCTTTTTAAAGACTCAAAAATATTATCTTGGTTTCCCTAATAAAAGCGAATGGGACAATTTAATTACAATGATACAATAATAATATATCAAACAATTTCAGGGAATATGTATAAAATAACTAACTAAATTTCAGGTATTATACATAATTTCTGAATATACATATCTAGCAAGTGCATCATTTGATCAGAAGTACATGCTGCCACCAATTATAACAGTTAATGTTTAACTATTTAATTAATAAATCTTGTTAAATCAAATACTTGGCCTGTGTATGTTTATTAGTATATTACACTTAATTACTGAAACAGTGGCATTGTAGTAGATGAAAAACATTATTTGAATAAGATATATGGAGAGAAAAAAATATTAAATATATCTGAAGTGTAACAAAATAAAACAAAATTTAAATTTAAAAAGAAAGACACTTAAAAATATGAGTGTAGTAGCCATAAAACCCTATCCCAAGTTATGTAAGCCTATCAGTGTATAGAATTTAAAACATAAAATCATAAAATTTAGTTGATTTAAGCAATATTTGTTTCGTTAATTAAAATCAAAATTGCATTAAGCATAGTGTTACGGGATTTGTCAACTTGTCAACTTAATGACAATAATTTTTATAGTAAGTGAACATATCTGTTAAGATGGATACAAATTTTAGAACACAGATTTAAGTATATTTAATTGTATATAGCATAAAATCTGTTCTAAAATGCATGTAATGTGAAAACACTATTTGTACAATTATTCTTCCTTGAACTTCAAATACTTTCATCATACATTAGTCTATTATTTAATGCAGCAGTAAAAAGCTTCCAAAGATAATTAAGAAATATAATTTTTATTTTTTGGATTATTGTTATCAACCTTAAAAAACGAATGGGAGACAATGAAACATGGCTACAGACACCACAATTTTAACAGCAGCATCTCTCTTGGGTACTCCAAATGTTATCCTCACCAAAATGTCCTCAGAGAAAAAGTGCCTGATACAGAAGTATCAACAGACTTGACAAACTACAATGAACTAACAAACAAAAATGAAAAAACATTTTCAGGTGATCAGATTCAAGGATATATTTATCTGAAACCCTTTGTTTCCTGTTAGTTATATGTTGTTTGTAAAACATATAAGCCATTCTGTAAGTCTAGTGATGTAAAGTTGATTTTTTGCTCCAAAAAGATTTTTTTTAATGTTCATGCTATTCTTTAATGCTGCCTATGTACAAAAATTAGGTGATATTTAATACATGTTTCATCTTGCCTCTGATATACACCCCTGTAAGTGTTAGAGACATACCACTGAGTGACCTAAGTGCCCACTGTGTATGCAGAACTGGGACACAGTGTCACTTCTCCCTCCCAACATGTAATAAATGTTACTTGTACAAGAAAAAGCTTGTTCATCATGAAAATTCCTTTTAAATGTTCTTTCCTATGTAGGTACTACTGGGAACACACGATGATTGCAGCATGTTAAATAATGGTTATGCACTGAAATGACTGAAAGATTATTAAAATATTCTGTTATAATTTACATGATTTCTGGAATATTAATATTATCAACCTCAAGTAACATATTTTTTTTTATTTCAGTATAGTATGGAATAGAAAAAATGTCAATTTCATAGGCGTCCCAAATGTCTGCACCCACTGTCCTACTTTTCTCCAATGTTACCAAATTCTACCCACCTCCCATCATCTTCAAAAATATCAGGGAAAAACTATATCCATCAAAAAATGACTGAAAATGAAGACAATTGTTTTGAGAAAATCCTCACTTCAGAAATTAGAAAATAGGATATGTGACAAAACAAAAAATGTGTCCCAGTTCTCCCTGCATTCACCTCCATACACACACAGCTACATGCATGCATACATGTTTGTCTAAGAATGCTATTTTGAGATGTGTAATTTTTGTATAGATAATGAGAAAGTATATACTTTCTAAATAATTTTTTAAATGCTTTTAAATACACAGTGGTACCTTGAGATACGAGTTTAATTCGTTCTGTGGCCGAGCTCGTAACTCAAGTTGCTCGTATATCAAATCAATTTTCCCAATTGAAATTTATTGAAATAACATTAATCCCTTCCAGCTCCCCCAAAACCACCCCAATTTTTTGTAACATGTTTTTAAATTTAAGAAAACGTATTTATAAATGACAAATATTGTAAAAAAACAAAATAAAAGAGAATGTAAAGAAATAAGTTGGTTTTGTAAAGTATACAGGATTAGGGTTTCTCCATCTTTGAATGGACAGAGGCCCACAGCTTAGGAATTATTTTAATGCCATTATCGACTCCTTCTGTTTTAGTATGGTACATATCATAAAAGTACTACTATTGTACTGCCTAGCCAAGTCTACTACACGCACACCTCACATGATTTTCTATGATTTCATGCTTTAATTCAATGGACATCATCTGCTTCTTCTTCTCGGCATTGTCCTTTGCACTCACCTTCTTAGGATCCGTGGAAATTTGGCAAAAAAACTGCACAAAATGTGAGCACAACAGAGATGCGTCCACACCGAGGTAACCATGTGAAGCAAACAAGTGAGACGTGGGATGCTGGGTGGATGTTGTGTTTTGTTCATTGCGCCAACTAGCTCGTAACTTGGCTTTTGGCTCGGAACTGAAAGCAAAAAAACCTCTTAAGTTGGTACACTTGTAAGTCAAGGTACCACTGTATTTAGAAATGGTTTTTTTCTTCTAGAAGTGTGTGTGCAGTCCTGAATACTTCTGTATACACATGCAAACACACACACACACACACACACACACAATGACAAATTCAATGATTCATGCATACATAAACACACACACACACATCATATATGCATACAAAAATACATATATGTATACATACAAGCACATAAAGTATATAATTCAACAATGTATCATTGTTCATATCAAATACAAAAATCCTGGGTTTTGCATTAGGATTCAATGCATAATACGAGTTTAGAGATGTGGGGGAAGTGTTTTTGGGGGGTATGGGGAAAATGGTACCAGAAAAAAGGCAGCTGGTCAAAATGGCACCCAGAACAAATGGCACTATGCAAATTTGGAAAAAAATGGTACCTTAATTTTTTCTGTATAGTTGCTTAAAAACAACTTTAAACGTACTTTTGAAAATACAATTTATTCATGCAGTATTGCTAGATACATGCATATTGATACATAGCATCACTCAGCCACTTGGTTTTGTTTACAAAGTACAGTACTATATCAGAATTTAATATTACACATATACACATACATATACACACACACACACACTCACACAGATATACATATACACATATACATGTATATATATGTATATATATCTATATATGTATACACACAAAAACATACACATTCATACATATATGTATGCTTGCACATGTACATTCATACATACAGACACGATCATACAGATGTAACCAATGTTAATATGCATACCACAGTTAAAATATCCTCCAGGATGATATCATTCTGTTGATTCAAACATAGCATAAGATATGTATGTATTTGGGAGGTTGATTTTGGTTTTCATTTGTTTTGACTGACTGCTTAATTATGAATTGTCATCAATTGTTAAATATATTATTAGCTGCAGTTTATTTCTTGATATTAAATCATTATCTCAAATATTATTCATGCACTGGCTTTTTTATGTGCAGTTATGAACTCTTTTTGTAAGGACTTCACCTACTATGAATAACTAAATGTTAATAAACAATTAAAAAAAAAAAACATTTTTAGCCAGATGGCATTTTTACAAATATGCATAGTGCGATTTCTTCCGGGTGCCATTTTTTTTTTCTACAGCCAACTGTGATAATAATATTAATGAAGGATTCAAGTTTTTTTCTGAAAGGAAGACATAATTTAATATTAAAAATACTTTTCTTCAACTGTCCTTTTTATGAACAGGTCCATGTGTATTTTGATATTAAACTTTGACCCCTTTCTAATATATTTCCAGCCGGTACTTTGTTCTGAGGCCTAAGAGCTAAGAAGGACCCCAAAGCAACCATGCAACATCCATTTCCCCCCACCCCTCAAGAACAAGTACTTTATGTTATATCTGATCATGGAAATAAAGTATTTATGAGAGTTTACATGTAGATTTACTGAACATGAAATCCTTAGTTTTAAGAAAAATATTTGCCTGCCTCGTGGCCCCAGAAGGGTTTCTACCTTTCTTTGCTTGAACCTTGAACCTTGAAAATAATTAACGTGCTAATCAGAGCAAGCTGTTGTGAAGCACATCTACGACAGGCACGCTTTCTGACAGGTCATTGGGCGTGTCTGTCGCAGAAAAGTTTTGGGTAAGGAAAGAGAGTGGGTTCTCGTTACGATTGCAGGACACAAGGGAGTGTCCAGCATGTTGGATCGTAACGAGTCGGTTGCAATGTTTCGTTGATGTTTTCTGCTTCTTGTTGTTTCCAGCACTTGTCTTGCTCGCCGAATGTCTCGTATTTGTCACCGGGTCCACGTTGGTTGTGTGCTGTTTGTTCTGTTCTTGGCTGCTGTTGATGTTTCCTTGTTCTTTTTGGCTGCTTCCCTCTGGTCCAACAATTCCAAACTTTTTTTTTTTTTCCCCGATGGTCTTTTTATTGATTTAAAAGATGCTATAAACACCTGCAACTAAAACGAATAAGAACATGAATGTAGTTAACTTATTTACATTTATTATGTACTTTTTTTAAATTCCGATAACCAGGTTAGTATGGTCTGAAAGTAAGTACGTGTATTTTTTTATTTTATTTTTTTTTAATTATTAATTTAGCTGGCTATTCAAACTGATCCGTCAATCAGCCGATCCATCCATGGATCAATCAGCTGTTCAACGAATCAATCTGTAAGTCAATAAATTCATATAATAGTTGTTTGTTTTTGTGACAAAAATAAATAAATAAATAAATAAATAAAATTCAAACTTTCAACTGCAAGAGTCTAAAGTTTGTGTTTTGTGTTCAGAATGTATGTTGTTACTGCAGCGAGGACTAACTCTCTGTCTTTCGTGTTTGGTGCCAAGATGTTTTGGAGCGTGAACTCAATTTTTAGTTCCTCCAATGTGTTGCGTAGTGCATGTCTTTCCTTGGTGACATTTTGACAGTAAAACAAGTAGTGTTTCATGGTTTTGGAGAGTCCACAGCTGCAGTTGGGTGATATGGTGTTGTGATATTTGAATCGGATTTCATTTAAGTTGGTTGAGTAACCAGTTCTGGCTTTGTTGAGATTGTTGTTGTGTAGTTTGTTGGCGAGTGTGATTTTGGGTGTTTTGGTTAGTGCTTTGATGTTCAAGTGCCATTTGTTTTTGGTGTTGTTCCATTCGTTTTGCCATTGTTTGTCGTAATGTTTGGCTGCGATGGAGAGAATTTCATTTGTTCCGTAGTGTATGTTGGTGCAAATGTCTTTGTCTTTGATGCTGAGTGACTCTTTGGTGTAGTGGTCGGCAAGTTCGTTGCCGATGATGCTGACGTGTGCTGGGAGCCACTCGATGATTAGTTGTTTCTTGTTGATTTGTATGTCTTCGTGTAGGTGTTGTATTATGCTGAGTCGGTCTGGTCTACTGGAATGTCCAGATTGTATGGAGGTGACGGAATTTAGGCTGTCCAAGAATATCACTGTGTGTTTGTTGTTGTTGTTGTGTTTCACCCACAGCATGGCTCTGATGATGGCAACCAGTTTGGCCATGTATACTGAAAGGTGATTTCCCCTATTCCTGTTTCCATTTCGATTTCGCTGGCTTTTAACAGGAAATTCAATAGTAGTAGACTATGCTATTCAAAGAGTTGCCCTATTCTTTGTTGGTCGGGGACCAGATCCTTGACGGGGTGGTCTGTGCTCAGGGTGTGTATTTTCAGGTTGTATTTCAGTAGCTGCAGCTTTCTTCTGTATTTCAGTGGTTGGATGCTGTATTCTGACAGGAGGCCAATCACTCTGGGGGCGCTGGATTGAATTATGTCTAGTTTTTTTAAAGAGTGTTCGGGAGCATTCGAGTAAGCCGTGGCTCCGTAGTCGAGCTTGGAGAGAATACACGCTTTGTATATCAAAATCAGCCTTGACTCGTTTGCTCCCCAACTGGTTCCGGAAATTAACTTTAGAAGATTGATTGTTTTTTTGCAGGATGCAATTATGTTGTGTATGTGGCTTCAGAAGTAGAGTTGACTGTCGAATGTTTTGGTTTGTGTTATGATGTTGTTGTCAATGTTTAGTGTGGTTTTGTTGTTGTCTGTTTTTTTGATGAAAAGGAGGCATGTCGTTTTCGAAAGAGAAATCTTTATGCCACATTTCAATGCCCAGTCGTTTACGTTGTTTAGGTCTTTTTTTATTTGTTTCTGTTTTGCTGTGGTTGATCTGCCTGCACGCCAAAAGGCTCAGTCGTCTGCAAAGAGTGCTGTGTTGATTGGTTCAGTTGGTGGATTTTTGGCGTTGTCTTGTTTGCCGAGTGCTGTGATGATGTCGTTGACGTAAATGTTGAAGAGTGTTGGTGAGACCACAGATCCTTGTGGGATGCCGTAGTCGATTGTCATTTTCTTGGAGGTGTGACCGTTCACTTTGACTGCTATGGATCTGTTGTTGATGAAGTCTTTAATGAAGTTGAACATGTTGCCTTTGATGTTGTTGTTGATTAATTTAACGAGCAGTCCTTCCCTCCATACCATGTCGAATGCTTTTTCAATGTCTAGGAATACTGTGATGACTTTTTTCGATTTCCTAAAAGATTGGTTGATTCATGTTTGCAGACGGGTGATCTGGTCGTTTGTGCTGTGTTTCTTCTTGAAGCCACTTTGCTATTTGCTGATTAAATTGTTGTCGTTTAGATGCTCGCTCAGGCGTGTGTTGATCATTGTTTCCAGTGTTTTACACGTGTGATGTCAGCATGATCGGTCTGTAGCCGTTGGGTAGTGAGTGATCTTTGAGTGGTTTGGGCAAGCTGAAACATTCGGCGTGTTTCCAGTTTGTTGGAATCTTGCCTGTGGTCCATATTGTGTTGTAAAGATCGAGTGTGATGAGTAGTGTTTCATCTGTAGGTTTTGTAGTATTGTGTAGCTTATTTTATCTGGCCCCGTGGCTGTACTTTTCTTGCTTTTGAGGGCATGTTTTAATTTGCTGATGTTGAATAGTTGATTGTATTTCCTGTTTTCTGTGTCTGCGGAGTGTTCGCCGATTGCTTGGTTGTCCGGTTGTTTCTTTGTGAATTTCAGTGGGAAGTTTGAGTTGCTGCTGGACTTGGCGAAGGTTCAGCTGAATAGATCCGCTTTTTGCTTGTCGGTGAATGCGATGTTGTTTTTGCCGAGTGTTGATTCTGTGGGGTTTTTTGCCTTGGATGTTTTTTACTTTGGCCCACATGTCTTTGACTGATGTTTTGTGGTCGATGTTGTTGCAAAAAGGTTCCCAGTGTTCTTGTTTTGTGGTGAAAATAAAGTTGGAAACTTCTTTTTTTGCTATTTTGTATTTCTCGTGTGTGGAATGATTTTTGTCTTTTTTGTATTGTCTTCTGAATTTGTTTCTTTCTTTGCATTTCTTTTCTATGCGTTCCGTCACCAGGGAGTGGATATTTTGCCAGTGCATTGTCTGGATTCGGGTATGAATGTGTTAGCAATGGAGTGTAATGTGTTGTGAGTGATGTACAGTAGGTTTCTATGTCATTTGGGTTATTTGTGATGATGTTTCTGCATGCTTTGTAGAAGCCTTCCCAGTCTGCTTTGTTGAAATTCCATTTGGGTGTGAAAATGGATCTGTCCGAGAAAGTGTTCTTACAGTTGTAGTTGGCAAGTATTGGGTGATGGTCGCTGTTGATTGAGCACTTGCCATTTGCATAGCTCTGCGATGTCCTTGCTTGGGAACGTTAGATCAATGGCGGATTGGCCACCATTGATGTCGCTGGTGTATGTGGGTGCTCCGTCATTCAGACAGACCAGCTGGTTTTGCTCCAAGAAATTTTCAAGGACGATTCCAGGGCTGTCATCTGTCAAGCCATCCCATAAGGCGTTGTGACAGTTGAAATCACACACTGTAATGAGCTTGTTTTTGTTGTTATCATTTTGTTGAAGTCAGGAGGCCAGGAAGTGTTTGAGTTCATCTCCGTGGAGGCCTTTAGCGTTCCACTGAAGAGTGGAGAGGCCTGTGTTATTGGTGTGGTTATCGTGAAGAGTGTGTAAATGGTTGGTACTATTTGCTGGTTTTTTTGTTCACTGTTGTTTTGTGTTTGTGGGATTTCTCTTGTCTGTATGTAATTTAAGTCTTTCGTTGTCTGTGGGGGATCTTGAAGTCCAAGCTGTCTTCAATTATTTGGGCTACCGTGTACTCGAAATTGGAGTCGTCAGTGATGTTTTCTGGGTTGTTTCTAATGTTTTGAAGTTCGATAAGGAGGCAGATAATAATTTTGTGTATTTCTGCAATTCTGACCTCCTTGTCCAGATTGTCTTTTGGTTTGTTGTTGTGATGTTCGATTTTTTTTTTTCAGTGATAGTTTTGGTGTTTTCTTATGTTTTTTGGCATTTTTTGTTGACGATGCGTAAAATTTTGTTTTCTCGTCTGCTGTGTTCAAAGTTGTTGCTGTAATTTTTGATGGGCACAGTTTGTAATCTGATGAGTGTGGACCCTGGCAGTTCGCACGCTTTGCCAGGAACAGCATTGTTCCGAGTTTCTGTGGTGATTTCCACCGCAGAAACTGCATGTCAGTGATTTTGGGTTGTGTCTGTGGGTGCATTGGTTTGTGATGTGACCCCATTTCTGACAGTGGCCACACTTGGATAACTGTGGCCTCATTTGTCAGAAGTTATCTGTACCCATCAATGGTGATGCTTGTGTTGGTTAGTTTGCTTCTAAACTTCAGTGTGGTCCAGTATCTTGGATTTTTCCACATTTCCACACCGACTTGTTTAGCTTTTGTTTGTTGTAGTATTTCTTTGTTAAACATCTCAAAGGAATCATGCTTATCCGCATACGGGTAGTAAAAACCCAAATATGTGGAGATGTATTTGTGAATTGTTGTTTCTTTGTTTTTTGTTGTTTGTTTGGGTTGTTGTTGCTGTGTAATTAATGGGGTTTTTTTGGCTGCTGTTGCATGAGCAGTGTTTTTCTTGGTTGTGGTATTGGTGTTTTCTTTGTTTGTTGGGTGTCAGGGATTATTTTTGGTAATACCCTGACAATAAATACTTCATCCCAGATAGTTATGCTGGGACCTATAGTTTTTAATGATTTTGAATCTATTTCAAAATATATTTCTTGTGCATTTTGATTTTTGTTTACTTCGGTTGTTTTGTCGATGATATGTATTTGTGCTTCCAACAGATATCGCAACTTTTTTTCGATATCTGCGTGTTTTTGTTTTTTTTGTGGATCGCAATGGTAGCTCGGCGTTCAATATGTTGTTGTTGTTTTTTTTTTTTCCTTTTCATTGTTTCCCAAATGTTTGTATCACTTTTGTTTTCGGTGTCGGTGTCGCGTAGGCTTGCTCTATCTTTACCTATTTCTGCGTATCAAATATATCAGTTGATGCGAGCTGATGAATCATATAGCAACTTTTCAATTAGTGCGCCCAAATTTAAAATGGTCTATGTTTTCTGTTAGCGCAGCGCTTTCTATACATAATGCTGATGTTAGCGCGCAATATTGACAACGGATGTAACGTACACGAAAAGGCGACTGCGCGACGCCATGTTTGGATGGAGTAGCTAATCAGCGCATGGTTGTTATCCTATATTATGAAGTACTGTTAATTCCAATTTCGTCAAATTAGAGAAGAACCAGTCAAAAAGAAATGGAGAAATTTTGCTTTTTAAAAGACGATATTTTGAAATTTTGCAACTGATACTGAATAAAGGCAATTTCTTGAAGTTTTTCCGTCGCAGGTATTATAACTTATTAAGGTATCGTTTTTGCACAGCAATTTTGTTTTAGCCATTTTATACTTGTAATTTTATGAACCATTTACTGCCAATGATTTAGTGATTTACTATTCAGCTTGAAAGTAATCATTAGTCTGGAGATGCATTGATTTGTTTGGATTAACTATTCACATTCAGATGTACTTTACTCATTAATATCATAAAATCTATTAATTTTACCAGTGTTTTTTTAAAAATAAAAATAGGAATCATTGTTTGCATACATAATTAATAGTACATGTTTTAGAAGTTGAATGCTTTTTGTTTTAACGAAAAAGAGTGAAACAATTAATTTTTAACGAATTTTTATATACGGCCGGTTAACGGGCCTATAATTATTATTTTTTTAGCTTTCTGTTGTAAAACTGGTATCAAGCATTATAATGAATGTATCAAGGCAATCATTCAAATTACGTGATCAGTTTGCTTTTTACATGTAAATACCACCTCTAATGCATTGAAAATGGAAATAAATATTATTTAAAAAAAAAAAAAAGAATTGTAATGGTTTCAAGTATCATTTTACAACTACGTATTCAGAACTGTCCGCTATGGAGTTTTAGCAGAGTAACGTGTCCACGTTAGGGTACCAAATGAGAATAGTCATCTTCATATTCACATGCCAGTGTCTGTGAAAATTATTTTATTTAATTTGTTTTTGGCTGGCGACATCGTAATGATATCTGAAAAAATTATATAGTACGAAACATGTACGAGATGATATGACATCAAAGATAAAAAAAAAAAAAAAAAAAGGTTTCGACCTTTGCAGCACTTTCTATTCAATAACAGACATCTGTGTATACGAGGCATTGATTAAATGACACATTTCCCCAAATTACTTTTAATAATCCATGTAGAATTGATTGCTTTATGAAGGCATACTTATTTAAAAGTTTGTAAACACTGATCAGCTTTCAACACTGCCATCTTGGATTTCGATCAGAATGTTCTGTGAGCTCAGAAGATTTTAAACTTCCAAATTCAGTTATATTATGGTTATTTTCGGAACTTTTTATGATTTACACTGATAAAGATAAGGATGGTTGTTTATATTACATTTTCAAACTGGATTATTTTTATTCAAATGCTTGCATAATGAACTAAAATTATAATTCGGTATAATATTAATGTATTAATTTTTCTAACTGGCAATGTTCCCCGTGTCGGAACCCAACAGAAAAGAACATTCAGGTGTAGTTAGCACCCATTAACTTCTGGAGGCATTTTTTCCAGTGTCGTAATTTTTGCTGTTACAAGTTACGGTTCTTGTAAATTTGTGTAATCGATGATTATGGCTCAGATGAATGTACAGTATCGGCAAAAGTAATTTGCAGATAGCAGTTTTAAGTGTTTAAAGAAGAACTGTCGCAGTCACCCTGGGGAAACACATCAGTTATATTTTTAAAAAATGAGAGGCAATATTTTGATATGTGCAGCACCAATAGAGCACTGCACTTATGTGCAGCTTAGAAGGAACATTGCCTGCCGTCTAAACTAGTGTCCAACTATTTAGTCATTTTCTTGAATGTATAATCCTCCTAGATATCTGTGCTTGAGTGTGTTCTGTATAATTATAATTATTCTAACTAGATGGAACTGGGTAATCCTGTAGTTTAAAACCATATATTGTCAGACATTTGTAGGTAGTATTGCAGTTTAGGCTTGCACTTTATTGGTAAAGATTTTACTGAATATTTTGTTATGCTGCTAGTTTGAATATAAAAATAGGTATAACAGTATGATAAAAAGTTATGATTTTTTTCTCTAAAGTTTATCCCACTCTACTTCTGCAAATAATGCATGTGTTTTGCATTGCTTATGATCAGTAAAACATGCAGCAATCTTGAGATCATGCAAGCCACAAGTATGTTTTTGCAATCTAGAGCTATCCTGCAATGCCAGCTTGGAACATATTATTAACATCCTAGACCTAACTGTGGAAACAGCTGGCATGAATGAACTCCCTTTTTGTTTGTCTACAACAGTTCACAATTTGTAGAATGGGTATTCGTACGCTGAAAAGAGATAGATTGACTTTACTGATTAGTTTGCTAGGATATTCCATATGGAGTGCAAACTCTCAGTTTTAAGACTGAATGATGATCCTTGCATTGTGTGTTTCTTCTTTCGATTACAGAATGAATGGTTAGGATGACAATGGCTTGTTCATTCTTGTCTTTTTTTACATGCACATCATGAGGTTGAGCATTTGGACATGCTGCTACATTTCCTCTGAGCCAGTTTCTTGGGGTAGGCCAGTTTGGCACCAATATGGTGGTTTCTTCTGACAGTGTTGTAATGTTTTTCCATTAGGCAGGCAATGAGGATTGGTATAGGATCAATTTAGTTTAGGCATTTCAACAGTATGAATTCACCAGTATTGTACTTGGCAACTTGAAAACCTTTTCTTTTCTGAAATATATTTTTCATATGTTCTGTGTTATTTCTGTAATTTGTCATCATGGGAGCACTTTACTCTGATCTTTGGTCTTGCTTCATTTTGGTGATGAAGTCAGTGGAACTGGTCACTATTTTCAGTTCTTGGAGATTTGGCCAATAGAGGAGCTGCCAGCTCTTTGTCTCAGTATCTAGAAATGGGGACTAATCTGTGGTCTTCAGTTCTCAGAGATAGGTCCAAGGGATGGGCAGCAGTTGCTGGCCAAATACCAGGACATATGGAGTCTCCTTTAATCCCTTTTGAATTAATATGTTAAATCTTCTCTGGATTCTTGGTAATCATTTTGTCCAAAAGGTGCTGCTGTCAGTTGCTTTTCTAGTATCTTCTTGCCATTTCCACCAAATTTTTGGCCATTATCTGATTATGAGAATGAAATATATGAGGCATTTCAAGAGTTCTTATTTGAAGTGATTCTACCACCTTTTATGCCGTTTTGGACTTCAGAGGTAACAGCACATGAAACTTGATGAAGTAGTCCATAAAATGTCTGATCCATTTGTAGTTACCATCAGAATCATGTCTCAAATTGATTAGATCCACTAATACAGAAATTCAGAATTCAAAATTCATCTTGGTCTTTCATATTGTGAAATGATGATCAACTGTAATTGTGGGCTTTTTATACAGTTTTTACAGAAACCGGTGCTTACTGGCCTTCCTGATTCTTTGATTACTGATCAAGAATTATGTAGATTGAAATAATCAAATGAGATACCTCAACAATTAAACTTGGCCTATAAAGTATGCCATCAACAATTAGGTAGACAGTGGAAAAAGGTGTTAAATACTAATGTTTTATCAGTGATCAAAGGCAAAGTAACTTCTAACCAAGTCTTTCTGGTAAGTACTAATTGATTTGCCTTGTGTGACCTCATGATTGTTGGGCAGATTGGCATATCACAGGGAACACATGTACATGCTTAAAATATTCTCAGAAAGTGAACAAACTGGCAAAATATTTGGGCACCCTAGAAAATAGGTTGCTGATCTTGCAGCCCTCAACCAAATAGAATTAACTTTAAATCACTGGAAAGCAGTACATTTGAACTATGATATAGTGTGATTGTCAAAGCAGTATATTAGTAGTTGAATTTTAAACATATGAGTTAAACTGCATTAAAAAATGGAAGACCATCAAAAAGAAACAAAGGAAGACATTGTGACCAGTTTTCCAGGTTATATAACCTCGTTGAAAAGTGTATATCCTGCAAGATTAATACAGACAGATTCAGTGCAGCATAGTAAAATCAGTAAAATTGGATCCAAAATCCTGGATAGAAATTAAGAAAAATATATTAGAAAAAAAACCTTGAAAAAATCAAAAATAATCCCAAAGATCAAATTTCATTTTCACCAGTATAGTTGAGGAGGAAAGGATACAATTCTGTTGACGAGAAGAAAAACTTTGTTGATTTGACAAGTGAAAGTGAATACAGACCTCTTTAGATAACCTTGTTTTATTTGCACAAGCAGCAGAACACAAATCTCAGCAAAAATTTTGGTAAAATATCTCATGGCATGAAAACAATCACTGTTATCCATATGTTGTTTCACTGCTAGGCTCAGTATACTAAAAAAAAACCGATCATAATATCAATTAAACTCACTTTGGTTTGTCATGTCAGTTTTTACCTTTTCATCATCTAGTATCCACTGGTAACCATACTGAGGTAACTAAAAGCAATTACTTTATATGTAATGTTGACAAGCACATGGTTAGCATTTATTTGAAACAAAATAAAATAATGTATTGTTTGAGGTTATATTTCTTTATAGTAATAAATATTTATTTTGCTGATAGCAATAATTTACTTACACAACTGGACGAAACCAACAGCACCTGTTGTTTTCACATTTTCTTTTAATTAAATCTTACCTGAAAGTAAAGATTTGTATTTAAAACAAGTTTCTTTAAAAACGTGTAAATGTCTAATTACTTTTTTCTTTTTTCATTTTTCTTTCATTGTTTTTTTTTCTTTTCAGGTTATACGCTGTACTGTGATAATGTCGGGTTCTGGTGTCAAAGGTTCTAGATATCAGTATGAGAGTCAGGGTATGTTCATTTGATTATACACATCATACAGTTTATTTTTATAAACATAAAATTAAAATTTCTTGAGAAAAACAAAACAAAAAAAAACAAAAAAGATTCCATGCTAAGTACTTTGCTTTTTAAAAACAGTAATAAATTACTTGTTGAACAATTATATATTTTCATAAATGTTTTATAAATTTCATAATTTTGACTAAATTGAAAATTATTTTTTTATCATTTTTTCTTAATTTTTTTTATTATTCATATTCTTAAATGTTAAAGTTTTATTCACTGTCACAGTGTTTAGATTTAATATGATCCAGATAGTATCGCATGGAACATGCATTATTTTTGGGAGGGTTTGTTGTTGTTTGTTTTTATCCAATAAATGCTAAATTAATAGACAATAGTTGCATAATGGCAGATGATGTTGTATTGCCATTAGGTTTCTAATGCTTCACATTTACTTAAGAAAATTTAACTTTTCTGGAAAATTACAGTCATACCCTGCCCATTATCACCAAAATTAAATGACATAAATCATATGCAATGCTTTAAAAATTCCTTAAAACTACTGCAAATAACTTGTTTAACTTATATTGTTTTTTAAATTTATTTATTATTATTTTTTTAATATTTATATATTTCATTTATTTCACATCAGTTTACTATGACAGATAACATAGATGATTCATGTAACATATATAATATTTGCTGCAATGAAATTTACTGTGAAAAAGTAGCATAAAGACATCTGACAAAGCATGGTATACTGTATAGTTCATATGAGAACAACAAAATTTGTATTGCTATATTTTTATCTGAACTTATTTTGTATTTCAATTTTTCATTAACAGGAAACTTTTCATGGACAGAGTATCTAAAGGAACAAAATGCCACACCAGCTCCTGATTATTGCTTTAAACAGGTACATTTTATCTTTTTAAGCATTTTGGAGTATGTATTGAGAATGTCTGAAATACAAAAATAAATATAAACAGACATATTTTTATCTGGATGTGGACATTATGAAAACCACCTTTTCATATGGTAAAGTGGAATAAGAAATCAGTCCAAAATTGTATTAGGCTGTTATCTGATAAAATCTTGTGTACAGAAATAATCAAAGTTGCAATAATGTTTTTATCAATAATGAAAGAAGAATTTATTATCAAAAATCAGGAAACTTTTAAAACTATTTATTAACAGTTTTGTTTTCATTTAGGTTTTAATGATACTGAAGATTTACTGACTTTCAAGAAAATAGCTACAATTGCAGTTTTTATGATCATAAAACTGGAATTAATGCCTCTGATTCAGTTAAAAAAAAGTAATAATAATAAAAAAAAGTGTTGATTTATCATGAAACTAATGCAGCTAGGAATCACTAGAAATAAAACATTTGTTTAATAGTAAAATAGCTGCATAATTTCTTTTTTAATATTTAGAATCAGTTTGGTAGTTTATAATTTTATCTTACAACATGAAATTCACACTACTTTTAAAAGGCATGTGCACTTCATACTGTTTCATTCTTAAATGTTTTGTCAGGCAAAAGAACCTCCACAGAATGATTTCCGAATAGGCATGAAATTGGAGGCTGTCGATCCACGCAATCTTACTTCTATTTGTGTTGCCACAGTGGTTGCCACACAGGGTTCCAGAGTGAGACTAAGACTGGATGGCAGTGACAATTCAAATGACTTTTGGCGACTTGTGGACTCCTCTGATCTACATCCTATTGGATATTGTAAGAGTAAAGGTGGTCTTCTGCAGCCACCACTGGGTAAATAATAATACAAATATTTGTTAATTTCAAATTCACAGGTAGAAACTGAATTAATTTTATCTGCATTGACAACTATCTGAAAACATTATTAATGAAACTATTTCAAATTTTATTGCAGGATTTCGAATGAACCAGTCATGTTGGCCTTCATTTCTAAAGAAAGCACTAAGTGGTGCTGAAATTGCATCTGATAAATGTTTTAAAAAGGTAAATTGTTCTGTGCGTTTAATAAATATTAACTATAACTCACAGACACCATACAAATATGTTATTAAACACACTCCCAACAGAGTAATTTTTGTTGAGATAGCCTTGTTTTAAAGTGTACCTATGGTGATAGAAAGAAATAGTTAAATACTGTTGACCCTAGATTTCACAGACCTATGGGTAGCATAGGTCCACAAAATACAAAATTTTGGAAAATTGTGATTGTAAACATTAACCCTAAAATTTAGCGAATATTAAACTTTAGTCCACATAACAGCTATGTAACAATAATATAATAATGTAAGAACAGTATATAGAGACACCTGATTCACGACGTTGTATTACGTCAAACTTCTGACCAACAATAAGATGCACCTTTTTTCTTTTCTTACTTCTTCCCCTTGATGCCAAAGAAGCCATTGCTAGTCACAAAAAAAAAATATTTTAGTAATTATAATAATAATAAAAATGGTGATAATGTGGAGGAAACACAATGCTGGCATTAAGTTCAAATTTTGTGATTTTTTTCCAGATTTGGTTTAGATTTCAGGAAACCGATGTCCATGAAATTGAGGGTCAACAGTATGTTCAAGTTTTGAAAGTGAAATCTCTCATTTTGCTGGCACCTTTTTTTTTTTCAATTGGAAATTATAAAAAAGTGATTGAATACCTTTTGTTGTGTGTAATATTTTTTGGTGTCATCCTTGTAAGTCTAATTATTCAAGTAAAAGAACATGTTTTAGTTTGATGAGAAAGCCTATAATAAGTATTACTTTCAGAATCAAAGTAGATCATTTCATTTTGACAAGTGTGTTTACAAGGTCCTAGTCACATCTGAACCTCAGAAATGAATATGAATAGTAGTATTATGTATCTTGAATACAGTTGATAATGGATTAGCAGGAGTTACTAAAGCATAGTTAATCAGAAGAGAGTAAAGTTTTTAAACATCTAGGCACTGCTGTTTTTCAGGTAGTTGTAATATCATTTTGTGCAAGGTGGACCAATTTGTCTTAAACTTTCTTTAGTCCAATAGATTTCCAGTGTCTTGCAGCTAGTTGTAAACCTATAGTTATAATGAATCTTGATCTCTGTCCATGCATATTTAGGTCTACTTGATTATTTTTAAAAATAAATTTGACTTTCATTGGTGTATTCAATTTCAGAATGTTTTTCAGCAGGTTTTTATACTTCAGATGAAGTTTTGTTTTATTTATTAAATTTATAATTCTTTACCATGACTACAATAACTGATATAATTCTTAGATATATATACAACATACAACTTCTCACACACTTTGTAAAATGTATACACAAATATTTCCTATTACTGATATAACAAGCAATATTTACAGAGGTACATGGATATCACTGAATATTTAGTAATTTGAATACATAGACAATATTAACACTAACATTTCAAGTAGTGAATGCAGGTTATTCTCTTTGGAATGTTTACAATGCATTGGCTTTCTAGATATTTATAATAATCCATAGAATAACCTGGTAGTTTTTATAATCTTGATGTCTTAATGCATACAGTTGTCTGAAGTTTTGCTTGATTTACATCTTTATTGTATTCAAAATCATCTAGGTTTCTCAGGTGTGAAAAAATACGGGAACAAATGCATTTGGGATATGAAATTATATAATCAAACATAATTTATTTTTCCTTGTTTTTTTCTTTTTTTTCTTTTTTTGTCATTTGATTGAATGTCTGAAGTGAGTGTGCTGTCTGTGTGGTATTCAGTGTTACTTCATACTAAAACCATTTGAAACTTATTTCATATATTTAATAATAGTGACAATGGAGCTTATTTCTATCAGCTTATTTATTCTGTGTGAAATGTGTTTTGGTTTTCTCTTCTTTTTTTGTCTTTTTTTTTTTTTTTTTGTCTTCAGATTATGATAAAAAAAAAATTATTAATTCATATAGGAGCCACTTAGTCCTAAATGCAATGAATTTAAAGTTGGTCAGAAACTGGAGGCTGTTGATCGTAAGAACACTCAGCTTATTTGCCCTGCTACAGTTGGAGCTATTAATGGTGATCAGATACATGTGACATTTGATGGATGGCGTGGTGCTTTTGATTATTGGTGTCGTTATGATTGCAGAGATATATTTCGAGTGAGATGGTGTGCTGACAGTGGTCATCCTTTGCAACCACCTGGCAAGAAAGGTACAATTTTGATAAAATAAATGATCTATAAATTTACTTGATTTTAAATGCAATAGTGCATTTATCATCTCCAATAAAGAAAGAAAATTAAATTCTCAAACAGTGTTTAAATATTAACAGATTAAAACCTTTTTCAGTTTAATAAATATTTTTAAATTTAAGAATTATATATAAATGTTTGATTTCGTGCAAGATATATTCAGTCTGTACTTTTCAGTCAAAGAATGTTAATATGGTAATCTAACAATTGTGTAAGAATAAAGACTTTCTGTGAAAACTGAACACCCATAAATCTGTAACTCAGCATTCCAAATATGCATTGAGTTGAAACTGGCAGTTCGTAAGCAGTCATTTAACATGAACTTTCTTTGAATGACTGCCCCATGAACTAACATTACCTATTGATTGTTTTGACAACATTAGATATCCCTATGCCTGACTGGCTTAACATGCACAACAATAATCACAAAACATCATGAGCTCACAGTTATATATTGAAGGTGTCTTTTCCACTTAAGCAGCTGAGAAGAAAAAGAAATGTACATGACACACTGACCTTATTTTTATGGGCAAAACATGGCCTTTGTCACATTTTTTTTTGTTTTTTTTTGTTTTGTTTTGTTTTGTTTCAGGTTTGCCTCAGTACAAGATCAATAAATTAATGAAGCAACCAGAACAGCAACAACAGCCAGCATCTTCTCCACCAGCTGAGGTGGGTGATAGTCAACTACAAACAATGCCAGCAAGTCCTACAATTTCACCAGATAAACAGCAGCTGTCTCCAAGGGAAGCATCTTCTCCTGTGATAAATGTATCTGAACCAGACACTAGTTCCACATCTAGTTCTGCTACTGGTAATTCTTTAATATTTCTAGATACTTATATATAAGATGAAGCAGGATTTCAATAGTTAGGTTTGCCAATGAAAGAAATTATTTAATGGTACTATGTACTGCTTATATTTTCATTCCTGTATTCAGAAAGCTCTACTCGCAGTGTTTTTAGACAGGCAGCAAGATAACAAGTGTAATCAATTATTTCCATTATAGTAAGCTATTTGCATAACAGTTTTATCAGATTCCTGCTAAAATTTTGACAGCTTTTATGAACCATTTATCACCTTGGACATACTTCAGTGTTGATGAGACTTTTGTCAAAAATATATAGTTTGAAGGATTATCATTTAAAATAACAGCATAATTAAATTTTGGAATTGTATACACAAGGTGAAAATTGGGTTTGGCACAGAGCATTCACTTAGACTGAAAAAAATGTTTTTAAAAATATAACCTATGTTAATTTTTGGAGAATGTGTTAGAGATGTGCAAGGCAGTTGCTACTATTTTCCATATACCTTTCAAATGGCCTGTGTTTTAATTTTAAGTTTCCTGTTATCATCTCAGTTTGTGTATATGTAAATTCATCCTGCAATTGTGGAAGTTACCTCAGTCCTCGTCGAGTATCAGGGATGTCGCCCCAATATGGTCCGGGTTCCATAGTACGTGTTCTTCGTGAAGTTGTCCAGGCCTGTATTGACTGTGCAGTGCAGGAAAGAACAGTCTTCAACATGATCAAAGAAGGAAATGGAAAGGTTGTGGTAACAGGTATGTTATTTTCAGCATTGTTGTTGACAAATCACTCTTATTATGTAACATTTCACGTTGTGCATGCAGATGTATTTAATGATTATTTTCTTTGGGATTGTCACAAGCATTCCACAGAGCTGTAAATATATGTATCTCTGTCTCAAGCAGGTTGCTACCCAAATTGGCTTGGCTCTAGGGGTATCTGATATAGGATCTATGTATGCGCATATAAATAAATATAGTACAGGCTTTGACAGTAAGGCACGTCCGAACGACATTGTCTAGTAAACCCCTGATTCAGTCTAATCATAACTTGTTTCCGACTAGCCCGACTGGTCATGTTAATAATGTATGAACGGTGAATTAATTTGCCAACCAGTGATCCTGCAAACATTAATATATTCCATTTTCATGCATCAGAGGACTGACGAATTATTAAACTGTTCGTTACAACTCGGTTGATTCCGTACCTCATGATACATTCAGAATACCTCGTACATTTCTGTAAAATATAAGCGTAGCGGAATGTGACGAGGTGTTCCGACTGACCGGAATCGACCGAAATGTGCTGAATATAGAGCACTGGTTTTCAACCTTTTTCATACCGCGACCCCTTATGAGCAACTCAGTATGACTGATGACCCCCTTTAACTTTTTGATTCAGTAATATCTAGGATTACCATATTTTCATCAACCAAAGACAGTACAAAAGGAATCTATTCACTATGACAGGTTCCAAACCAATACACGTTTTTATTTATTCCTCCTTCCAAGACAAGTTGAAAAAAAGCTAAAACATACCCTTTCTCAAGAACGATCTTGCGACCCCCAGAAAAAAGGCTGGCGAACTCCAGGTTGAAAACCTATGAATTATAGAGTGTGAGTGCTAAATTTAGTACATATAAAATGCAAAACATACAATAGTGTACATATAGTTTTTCAAACATGCGACAATCGATTCTGTTTTCGGGTTGTTTACACATGGTTGCGGTTGTAATCGAGCAGACATGGACCAGCGTACATATGGGTTTTCATCTGACAAAGACCCATCAGAAACTGTTTTTTCCAAGAAAAGAAATGGTAAGGTAGAACCTAAAGAAAAATATGAAAAAGACAGTTCTCATGGCTTGACTACAATGAAGAAAGCAGTACCATATTCTACATCCCATGTAGAAAATATGAAACTGGAGGAAGATTTGTCAAGGGTACAAATAATTTTAGAATTGATGCAATAAAAATCCACTCTGAATCCAAGTCACATACAAAAAATAAGCAAAATATTGACATCAAACGTGGCGAGTCATCAGGCACAGTTTTCACAATGCACAACTGTTTCAGATTACAATGCACAACAAGCATTGGAACTGTGGTGGCATGGCGGGCATGATCCCATGGAACTGATGTAGATAAAAATATCCATGAGTAGTCTGTGTACAAAAGTGACTATTCAAACTCAGACTGAAACTGTCATCACAAACCATCAACTGAAAAGTCTATATGGATATTCTGTGAGAAGTGATATTGCATTGTTTGCCACAGAGACAGTTTAGCTTATTCCAGTGTAATAAGACTGCAGGAATTAACTTTTAATGGTAAATATTGTTCAATCATGAGTAAAATACGCCAAAAAAATGTTACAATACCATGTTTTTTTCAAATATAGTTACATTGGTTAATTATTACAAATAATATGCAGTACAAAGCAAAGTTTAACAAAATTATCCCTGTTTACGGTATATTTTGTCATTCAACAATTTGGTCTAGTTGATACTAAGTCCGGTCCAGTAAATTCTAAGACATACTAGTCCACTGGTCTAGTAATAAAAAAAATCAAACCCTGCAGTACCATGTTTTTGTTCCCTAGAAACAAAACAAGCACAAGAAACTTTTAAAATTATATTAGCGATAGAGTTAAACATTCAGTATAGCAGTATAGTAAGTACTTTAATAAAGGTCATTTGTCAGAACAATCACGTAAGAGTTGTACAAGCAGAACAGCAAATATATATATAAGTAGTTACCAAGGACCAGCCTGAACTTTTATAGTGTGTTAAGTGGACAGATACCAGTCCCCTGGAATTGTTCCACAGTTCTCTCCTAACAAAAAACAAAAACAAAAGAAAAGGGACTTGTGTTATTTGTCAACACAGTTCAAACCTTACCACTAGATGCCTGTCACCAGATCATTTTGAGAAACAAAAACCTATAACATCTATTGCTCTGGAGGTGGCAATTAATCCTGCTTATCATAATGCACCTCTGGCCATTCACACCCCCTGACCAGGAGGATTCATGTCTTTTTCTGGATTCAGCAAACCAAATCAACAATCATGACAAAAGTGACATTTACAAGCAAAAGATAAAAACAGTGCACTGGCTTTCAAGATAAAGTGGTACCTCAACTTACAAGTGCACCAACTTGTGAGTTTTCTGAGTTACAAGCAGTTGCCTGGTCAATTTTCGGTGAGTTGCAACCCAAAATTGAGTTACAAGCTAGCTTCAGCTATGCCATCACTAGTTGGCGCAATGAACAGCACAACATTCGCCCAGCATCCAGCATCTCATTAGTTTACTTCATGTGGTTACCTTGCCTTTGAAGCATCTCTGTTGTGTTGTACTTGCATTTTGTGCAGTATTTTGCCAAATTTCTGTTTTTTCGGACCATGGATCCTAAGAAAGTGAGTGCAAAGGACAATGCTGAGAAGAAGTGGATGATGTCCATTGAATTAAAGCATGAAACCATAGAAAAACAGGAGCGAGGTGTGCATGCAGTATGAGAGTAGTCCTCCTACAATATGTACCATATTAAGCAGGAGTCATTAAAGGCTACAATCTAGCCAAAGGCATTAAAATTATTTTTCTGATCTCCAAGACACAGTTTACAAAACCAGCTTCTTTCTTTACATTCTCTTTTATTTAGTTTTTTTATACAATATTTGTCATTGATAAATATATTTGTCTTATTTAAAACACGTTACAAAAAACTGTCATGGTTTTTTTTTGGGTCTGGAACGGATTAATGGTATTTCAATTAATTTCAGTTGGGAAAATTCATTTGATATATGAGCAAATTGAGTTATGAGCTCTGTCATGGAACGAATTAAACTCGTAAGTCAGGATACCACTGTATTTATAATAATCCATTGAATAATCTGGTGGTTTTTATAATCTTAGTGTCTTAAAGCATACAGTTGTCTGAAGTTTTGCTTGATTTACATCTTTATTGTATGCAAAATCATCTAGGTTTCTCAGGTATGAAAACATGGGTACAAAAGCATTTGGGGTATGAAATTACAAAAGCAAACAAAAACTGTGCTAACATAATTTATAATTTTATCTTTTCAGTTTTATTTTGCCCACATGGATGTCTGAAATGTTTATGCTCTCTTTATGGTATTCATTGTTACTTCATACTAAAACCATTTGAAACTGATTTCATATATTTAGCAATAGTGACTGTGGAGCTTATTTTTATCTATTTATTTTCTTCAGTTTTTTAAGAAATGTATTGTATTGAATTATTTTATTTTTATTTTATTTTATTTTTTAAATTATTGTTTGTAGCTAATCATGGTAATAAAACCAATACTAAACGAGTGATATCAGTTGAAAAAGTATCCAGCTTTTGGAGCTTCTTGGAACGACTGTCTGAAGATTTGGGATGCTGTGAAAATTTCTTCTCAAGTCAGCCAATGAAATCAGTCTGCTCAAAGTGCAACAGAAGCAAAGCCAGTAAGCATTAATAGTTGTTTAGTTAAGATATTAAAAGTAAAAAAAAAAAATTGAAATATTTTGAAATTTAAGTGTATTTGTTCTTTTAATATAATTTTTGAGGAGGGTGTGTATTATTTTATTTATCTACCACTACCCATTGGCCATCCACATATTACACTTGCAACAATTACATACTTATTACAGCAAAAACGTGCTAGGTCATATTTTGTCACAATTTCCAATGAAAATAAAAGTTATCAAAATGAGAAATTCCACTTTGATCAGTAATGACATTTCTTTTTTATTGTAACAAAAGTTAAACCAACTATGGTATACTTTTAAATACTGAATATGTTTGTATAACACATTATTATAATCTCAAATTCAGTTTGTTATTTTGTTGCATTCTCAGTTTAGAACATTTAAAAAAGGATTTGTACAGATCATAACTGAAAATACCTTACAGTAAAATATTTTTTTTTCTATGAGGTGTGCCTTTGTAAAGATGGGAGGAAAGTGCTAATGAAAAACTTTTCATGATTGGCTACTGTATATGTATATTTACATTTTGATTGTTTCTTAAGCAGAGATTAATATTTAATATTTTATAAATCATTTATTGTTTTGAATAAACAGCTGAGGAAAGTCAGTTTGAATTCCCTGTTAGTGCACCAAGACGTCGATGGTCAACAGAATCTGGGGACAGCATAAAAACATCAAAACTGCCAAAACAAGCTAGACGGTTTTCAGCATACGAAGCTGAAGGTCAGACACAGTTATTATTTTTGAAGTGTACCTTTGTTATATGCAGCAGACAGTGAAATTGTAATAAATACTCTATTTATGTTAGAAATAAAATTCATATAACATTGTATTTTCTTTCAATAAGGATGAACAGAAAAGTACATAGTCATGTTGATGAAAAAGAAAAAGTTAGGAAAACCATGTTGCTTATAGAGTTGAAATTATTTTCTGTTTTGAAACTATATTTTTGAAAAATGATTTAAAAAAACGTATATTGTTAATGAGCCACATTGTATGCATTAATATCATAACTATAGTTGTGAAGGAAGAAACATTTTGTTAGATCATTATTCTATTTTCATATGATGTTAATATTATTCATCACAAAGTAACAAAAGTTTATTTAAGACTGTTCATTCAATTACAGAAGGTACACATTTGTCAATATATCTCATGGTTTAAAGTTATTTAGCTGATTTACAAGACTTTAAATATTATTTATTAGTCATTTTTGTTCAGATGTGAAGAAACAAAATATTTTATTCAGTTTTTAACACAATCATTTAGAACATATATATTAAAAATGTCCTGTCGAGATAAATGTGTCAGGTTTTTTGAAAAAAGAAATGCACATAATAAATCCATAACGGCACCTTTATAGCCATAACAAGTGGAAATACTGTTTATAAAACACATTTTGGGACAGATGCTGCATGGAAACCATTTGTGCTTGAGATTCCAAATTTGGAAAATATATATATTTATTTATTTATTTATATTTATTTAGAAACAAACACCATAAAATGACAGAAAGAAAATATTGGAAAAATCAACTGTTCTTCTCATATAGCCTTTATATAATGTCTTTATTTTCAAAATAAAAATGAAAAATGTATGTTTTTAAAAATTATTTCTTTTGAATCATATAAATAAAAACTAAATTCTATCTTTTATTTTGTAGATGTACATGTCTATGATGAACACCAGCAGTTTGAATGGTGTGTGTGTGTGTGTGTGTGTGTGTGTGTTCAGTTGGGTTGGTTTGCTTGGAGATAGTCATGAAATAGGGTACTATAATATTTAAAGAGTTAACTATTATGTTAACAGAATGCAATTAAATTAATTATTATTCTGTTTTTTCTGGTTTACAAATTATTTATTCTGTTATGTATTGCTCTTGATGGAACCAATACTAATACATTAATAAAATAAGGTATTTGAAGATTCCTTTTCATTAATTCTGCAGCAAGTTCAACAACAGAAGATGCAAGTATTCAGTCAAGAAAGGCTTCAGACAGTGTAAATGACTGGACAATAGAAGAAGTGATCAGCTTTCTTGCTGATACAGACACCAATCTTGGGCAGCATGCTGAATTATTTCGGAAACATGTAAGTCTTGCAAAACTTAGATTATTAACCAAATTCTTTTAACTGACATAACTTGAGACATTGTAATAAAGACCAGTGGATTTAAATAGGCTTGCTGTCAAACCAGCACTATCTCCCACTTTTTTCTGGTCCCTGATACAGTGATAGATATTTATTGTAAATATGTAAGTAATTAAGTTACATGCACACACAGGGTAGCTGATAAGTAGTTGGACAGTATATGTTTGTGAAATATCCATGGAAACTATTCTGGATAAAAAAGGTGTTTAAAAATATGTGTGTACCGTATATACTTGTGTATAAGTCGAATTTTTGGGAGACTATATTAAGGTAATATTTTGGGGGTCGACTTATACATAGGTAATGCTTTTGTAGCTGTTGCTGAAGAGTCGCCATTTTGACTATTTTTTGCTACGGGATGCATCTAAAATAATCGCAGTCTTTCAGCTTTTCAAAAATATAATTTTATCGTATAAAAAATTTGGAAAAATTAAATAACAAAACCAAATATGAATGTAAAACATGATATTCTTCTGTTTAATGACATAAAAATACATTTTAAAGCGAGAAAACCGTCAGTACGGCGTTATGCCTTACGGCGTCTTGCAATGATCTAGGAATGCAGACTTCTCTGCCAAATTGCACTAAATAATTGTAAAGAATTTGGTGAAATAATATTGCAATCGTCATTAATATCCACTACCGACAAATCAAAAACAAACCAAATTTCTATAAACGTTCTGCAACAAAAATCAGTTCAACTTCTCGCCATATTTGTTATTCTAGTCAGTTGCCAAGTGCGCGAAGCCTCTGCCAATTAGCACGCTAGGAATAGGATCGGGGGCGTGTCTTGTAGCAGAGTTTCGATAGTAAAAAATATTGCTGAGGTTCCGAAATTATCTTACTTTGAATTGCACGTGCAAGTTACAGCTCGTGCAAGTTATGTTACAGTAGGCGCACAATGTAGGCCTTTATGGCACTGTCACACTGGTCTAAAAATAGTGACGGTGCCTGGAATCTACAGTCGACTTATACACAAGTAATACCTAAAATGACGCAATTTTTGGTCTTAAAATACACATCGACTTATACATAAGGTCACCTTGTACACAAGTATATACAGTATTTGTGGTTTTTGTTTGTCTTAATGAACACTGAAACAATGTACAATACAATAATAGTTGAAATATATTGTGAGTCATATATATTCCTATAGTAGCCTATGCTTTTTGATGTACATACGGAAAAGCGAGGTCTATTTTGAAACTAAAGGTACATTTTATTCCTTTAATGCCATTCCTGGCAACAAGCAGATATATCCGTTCAAAATGTTAATACCATCCAGAAAGCAGATTTACCCCAGTGCCTTAAAACAACTTCTCATTATATGTGCCACATATGTCGCAAAAAAAGAAGCAAAAAATATTGTTTTCTTCATCTTGAAATAAACGTTACCATTAGTGTTATTTTATTTATTAGAAATTTTTATTATTATGGTTTATTTATTTAATAACTTTTTTTTCTTCTTTTTTTGTAGGAAATTGATGGAAAAGCTTTATTACTGTTAAACAGTGAAATGATGATGAAGTACATGGGACTGAAGCTGGGACCAGTTCTCAAATTATGTAATATCATTGAAAAATTGAAAAAAGGATTTCCTTTGAAGTGAACAACAGATTTTACCTATTACATATACAAGAACTAGAGAATCTCAGCAGTGTTTCTTTTTACAGGAAAATCCTCTCATAGCAAAAACGTAAATTGATCAAAAACATTGAATAAATTAATATGTAATATTTTATTATTGTGTTAAATATGTGTCTAGAATATCCTGTATTTGACATGATAGGAAATATTATTTTTAATTTCATCCATTTCATTAGTTGTTAAAATTATGAAATGTGTAATATATTGCATAAAGTTAGCATTTATTAGCATACAGGAAAAGATAATTGTCAAAGGCTATTTTACTATAATTTGTGCATGAGTCTATTCCATGTCACTTCACCCAATAAGTAGAACCCAACCAATTCTAATTTTGACAGAAATTGGTACATATATTCTGTATTTTATAAAATAGGTGTTCAGACAAGAATAAACATATATACCAGTTGATTTTTTTAAACTGGAATCAATTTGATTGCAAATATCCATTTTATTGTGATGATTTGACATGGAATGATTAACATGCAAAAGTGTCATATATGTATAATATAGAAAATTACAGACTTCGTTCCTTCATGTTTCATTTCACTATACTTGACTGAACAATCTCAATTTAACATGCTTTGGATTTAGAAGTTAAAAATGTTATTTTAGACATAAAGCAGGTGGTTGAGTTGTCCTGAAACAGTAAATCCTATCTGTAATTCACACAGTGCTCAATACGTCATCGTATGGATGAATGACACCCAGGTATCCAGTACATTTGTACTCATCATCTGAAGCAAATCTTATTTCTTTGTAATCATTTATGGATCCTAATAATTATCTTTTTATATAACCTACCAGCAAGCAAGTTGCATTTTCGACCTTGGCAGATGTGATTTTTCTTCGTTGTCACCATTGATCTGGACAAAGGACTTTCTATCCACTTAAAATGTTTTATTTTAATGTACATATTTTAGTATTAATATTAAAATATTATCTTTTAAAACATTTTTTTCCAGCAAAAGTGGCATCATTTCCATGTGATTAGAATTACATATATTATTATAAAAATGATACAATTCTCAGTCTAGGGTATAATTACGAATTTTCATCCAAACATTCATTGCAGTTATACCCTAGCTATTCTACTTTTCCCTCAGTTCAAGACTCAAACTCTTCAGAAAATGCCTTCAAATCAGTTTTGGGTTTCCATTTTCATAATAAATGATATATGCACTGACTCCTGTAGCATTTAATAAGCTGTAAAATACAACCACCATATTTTCTAATATTTCTTGCAGTTGTAATTGGAGCTTATCTGATCAACGACATCAAGTCCACCTTTGGTCGAATCATAAAATGTCACAAATTCAGGTTTATATTGTCATGTAAAGTAGGAAGAAGCAAAACTTGTATTTTCGTTTTTGAAGGGACTGTAAGAAACTACAAAATGCAGTTTATCAATGCTTATAGTGGTTTTTTGAGACACAGAGCCCCATTTGTTCTTAGGCTACAGGTGCATTCATATGTTTGATGTATAGAGTATTTTTGGAAAGGTAGAGAAAATTGTTGCATCGCCATACAATTGTTTCAATAAGAAATTTAAAGAGAATAAAATGTTCTTGGGTATGTCAGACCAAGTGCAAAGTATGAAGGGTTAACTAGAATGATCTACGTATTTAATGGGGTCAGAATAGTTTTATACAATTCTATAGACACATCAACCCCAGAGTTTATGAAATGAGGCCATATGTTCAGATGATTTTAATATTTTTTTAAATAATTCAAAAGTAGCATTTTCGTTTATTGCCAGTAATATTGTTACCAAATACAGTGGTACCTTGACCTAGAGTTTAGCTCGTTCCATGATTGAGCTAATTTTCCCAAATGAAATTAATTGAAATACCATTAATCTGTTCCAGCCCTCCAAAATCCACCCCAATTTGTTGTAATGTGTTTTTGAATAAGAAAAATGTATTAATGAATAACATTGTATTATAACAAAATAAAAGAGAATGTAAAGAAATAAACTGGTTTTGTAAAGTGTACAAGGTTAGGGTTTCTCCATCTTTTCATGGGCAGAGGTCTGCAGCTTAGAAATTATTTAAATGCCTTTGGCTGGAGTTATAGCTTTATCTACTCCTGCTTCAGTATGGTACATATCATAAAAGTACTATGCTCATACTGCCTAGCCATGTTTTTCTGTGAATTCATGCTTTAATTCAGTCATCCACTTCTTCTCAGCACTGTCCTTTGCACTCACTTTCTTAGGATCCATGGAAATTTGGCAAAATAATGTACAAAATATGAGCTCGCAACTCCAAGCAAAAAATTGACCGGGCAACTGCTTGTAACTCAGCACTCGTGACTCAAGTTACAACTGTATTTTCCTTTTTGCTTTCTTATAGAGTTAAATAATATAATCAGTCAAATATAATATATTGCCTGCAGTTTTATAACTATGTAAATGGTAGAAAAAAAAACATTCAGTAGCATTTTATTAATCAACTTTCACATAGTTCTCTGGTGTTTTGTTGGGGGTTTTTTCATTGCAGTTCAGTTTGTTTCATTTATCAATTATATTATGACCGATTCCAGTCAAATATATTTTAAACAGATCTTATAGTAATAAACTTGTATTTCTGCCAGGATGCTGTTTCTGAAGTAACACACTAAAATAACACACTTCAGAGTTGTAAAGGATTTTTGTTGTGTGCATGTCAAATTTGGAAATGAGTAATTGAAAATACATGAAAAATATTTTTGATTATAAAATGACTTTGATTCCATTAAATAGCACATTTTGTATTTTTATATGCAGTTGATTACATTGAATGATCATTCAACAGATGTTATCTTACTCTTAATTTTGCCCATTTTAGAGCAAATTCAGTGAACCTTACCATTACTTTAGTTGTAAATATTTTTGCTAAAAATATGAAATTTTGTTTGTATTTAATTTCTGTAGTTCAAGCAGCCTCATACAGAAAATGATTTTCTTGTAAAATTGTCATCTGTGAATCTCATTGATGTAATTGTATATTATGGGCAATTAATGTGTGATTAATTTAGTGTTACAAAATAATAAAAATTAAAATAACATTTTTGTCTTAGATTAAGTTTTATGCAAATTAATTTTTTTAAATAAAATGGAATACATAAAAACACTAATGAAAATTTAATACACAATGCTAAAGAGATAAAGACAACCGTTGCCTTTTACATTACTTTATAAACAATAAATTTTATTCATGACCACGTAAATGAGCCTCAGTAATTCAGGGGTAGTTTGTAGATTTATCATCTTTACATTATCTAATTAGCCATTCAGAATTGTATATTTTTCCCAAGTTGTATAATAATAATAATAATTTGTTCCCAATTTTCATTTCATTAAAATGTATTTTTAAAATTGTTGATTTAATTTTGAGTTTACTTTAGTTTTAACTTTCTTAATTAGAACATTGACCCACAGACATACTATAATATGCGTTTTGTGAATTTATTTGATTATATGAATGTGTGTACTGGAATAAATGTGTTTGAATGTGTACATAATCTGAACTGATATGTGAAGTATTAATGTAATTTTACCAAGTTTGTAACAGTAAAGATACTGTCATTTTTAACAAAATTCGTACACTTAATAAATTTGATGAAATTAAAATTTTAATAATCCTTAAGAATATTTTTTATTCTCTTTGACAAGGTATATTGTCACTTTTGAACTCACTATACCCCTGTTAATTTTATATATAAACTTTTTATACAGAGGTATTATTTCATTTAAAAAATTATCCCAACAGTATGTTTTTTAAGTATGAACTATTCTAATTTGTTTCTTAGATTTACACTTACGCAGTGCATCTGTAACTGCAAATAAGATTTCACTTGTGACTGAAATATGTTAATAGATAATACAGAAACTGAAAAATTGTCAGTTTCAAAATATTAAAAATGTTAATATGTTGAAAATAATTACTGCTGAATGATTTAAAAACTAATTAGCGTCCATCTATATTAGATTTGAAGTTTAACTGTCTAGTACATTATTTGATCATGTAGCATATTGATTACATTTTCATTAACCCTTTGTAAATATTAGCTACATTTACTTCACTTGATTGTGCAGAGTTATATTACAAATATATTTCCTTGTTTTTCAAACCTTTAATAGTTCAATGATGCCTTGTCAAGCAGATGACAATAAAAGATGCTTTGTAAATAAAAAATAAAGTACATATATTTTTGCTTGTTTTAAATTATAATAATTACATTTTTCTTTTTTCCCTAAGATTTTATTTATTTTTTCCAGTAAATACATTTGGAATATTCAGGATGCACTCATCCATGTAATTAAACTATAATTAAAATATTCCTAAATATTTATTTTAAAGACAAATTTCACTTATAGAAATAAGTCTAAACTGTTGTTGTTGTTGTTTTGTTTGTTTATTTTGTGCGATTTCACCCCCCCTCCTCTCTAATAACAAAAGTTAATGTCAAAGAATACAATATAAAAATGTTTGGTGTTGTCAGAACAAAAATGGAGCTGTCAGTCCGCTGTATTCAATGATGGCATTTGAGTGTGTCCTGTGATATGAGCAATGACAGGTTGTCCAAACCAAGTAGTTCCGAAGTAGTTAAAATAATAATAATAAGTTTTAGCATTGATTCATACTGCTCGTGGTAAGTTAAATTAATGTTTAATAATTAATATTCGTAAGATAATTTTTATAAACGATATAGATGTATTCTGTGATCTGACAATTATGGTATTACATCTTGTTGTCTTGATATGAATGTGTTCCCTTTCTAAAACTTCGGCCAGTTAACGCAGCGCAAAAAATATCCCGAAGGTGAAAGAAAAAAAAATAACCACTGCCAATGGGCAAACGTGATGAGCAACTGTCGGGTGGGAAACGACCGGAAATAGAGGAAGGGTAAAATATAAAGCATTTCTTAATCCATTTCCCCGGACGGACAAACGCAGGGGTTAAACCTCATCCATCCTGTATTTCCATTTCCGAACGTTGGCAACACTAACCGTAACTGGTAAAAAATTACCCAAGAAAAATTCCATCTGAATCAGAAATTAGGTTTATTTTAATATATATCTATATATATAATAATATATCACATGACTACAAAATGGTGGAACTGGAAGCATCGAGCATAACGCACAATTTGTTTATCTTCAATGGAAGTATCTTTCGAAGTGAAGGTGAATGCTTTAACTAGATACATTAACATTAAGCACATTCATTATTACAGTTACAGAAAGAACAATTAACTGAAAATAAAATATTACGTATTAATGATAATATTTGATAAAAAAAAAAAAAAAAAAAAAAAAATTCCTAAACACTTCTAATTCTACTTACCTCTCTCGCGTTAAAAACATTACTTAAAGAAATATTATAATAAATGTTTTTAAAAATGAATGTTTGTCCTTTTTCCAACTACTGAACTAGTGTTGTGAGTATTTAGCTTGCAAACATTTGTCATGGAATCCTTGGAAATCACTGACGTTCTAAATTATTCTAGTGACTAAGTGAGCAATACGAATCGTATTTCGAAACGTACATGGCCTTTTATTATAATAATATTTACTTATATACTTTTCGACAAAAATGGACTGATCAGTAATGAATGACTTAATGGTATAGTTAAAAGTAAATTTTAGTGG